>VFFE01009208.1:2078129-2177589 GCA_008921705.1 Burhinus oedicnemus
ACATTTTGTAAAATAATTGCTATTATTCAAAGCTGAGATATATGACAATACAAAATTAACCTTGCCTTCTTCTTTCACCTGCTTCAAGCTGGGAATAGTCACCAGCAGTTTTCTGCACCCTCCACACCTATACCTTCCGTGTAAAGTGTAAATATATTGAAAGGTGAAGGAATGTTAGAGAAGCTTGACAGAGCTGCAATTGCAAAATAAGCAGATTTGGAGATTGTTTTTCTAGTTTGTATTTGATATAGAAACACAGAGGCATCCAGAGAGGTGGTGGAGTCTCCAACTCTGGAGACATTCCAAACCCACCTGGACGCCGTCCTGTGCAACCTGCTGTAGGTGACCCTGCTCTGGCAGGGGGGTTGGACTAGATGATCTCCAGAGGTCCCTGCCAACCCCGGTGATTCTGTGATTCTATGATTAGGTCTCATTTCAAAAGTGAGGTTTATATGTAATCAGAAATAAACTTCCTTTCATGTTCAAATTTTAAGTAGAGAGATGAGATACAGCAGTTTTCTGTAGGTCTGGTAAAAATAAATTTACTAACTGTGTAGGAGTGATTGTAGGAAAGGGAAAAACATTGCATAAGTTAACAAATAAATTATTTTGGGGGAGTGTAATTGACTGTCTGGATAAATCTCTGGTGCAGCACAGGTTACTCAAATCCCAAAGTTACTCTGCCAAAGAGAAGTGTTGGACTTAATTTTACAAATTGACTTGGACTCCTTCTCCTGAATAATTTGAATTGCTTAAAAATTTAGAATGGGTTATGGGTGCATATTTAGAATGGGCTGGGTCATTACCCCGAGGGTAGCTGGGAGAAACGTTGGGTGTGAAAAGCTTTGAGTTCAGAATACCTAGAGTTCTCTGTTTCTTGGTTCCCGGAGATCTCAGCATAACTAAAGATTCCAGGAGAAAAAGTGGTACCGTGCACTAATTGAACTCTGCATTAAAATTGTGGGGTTTTAGTGGATTTCCTTGCTTTTACTGAAGAAATCCACAATCATATAGGTATGATGTAGGTTTGCAGTTAAGATACTAACGATAAAGGTATACAGGTAATAATAATAATTAACTTGTATGTAGCAGGTTTCATTGGTACTTCCAAGCATTCTATACCATTATCCCCAAGAAAATGACTTGATAAATCCGGTGACATCACAGTGATTTAAAAATCCCCAGGAAGAATAACAAGATAATCAGGATCTGAGTTGGGACTACAGTGCAGATTTCCTTGAATCCAGTATTTTCTCCACAGAAACAAACCATTGTTGTAAGATTATTAAATGTTCCTCTTAACTCCTGCAGTGTTACGAGGGAATGGAGAAAGCAGTCATGCTTTAACATGACTGGAAAAATAGATGATGATGCAGCCACCAAAAATGTCTCAGATCTGTGTCCTAAAAATCTGTCAGTTTTATTACTTGCTGGCTGTAGCAACTTAAAACACATAAAAGAAGACTTGATTTTTTGTTTGCTTTCCTGAGAAAACATAGCTGCAACCGAGAAATATTTTTACATTAACCTCCATTCTCCATCACTTTAAATCATTAGTTGTAGAAATTATTAGCAAAGGAAGCATTTTTGCATACTGTCTGGCACCCTCTACTGTACATAAATATTCCAAGCGTAAATATGACATTATTGCTGATGCTCTGCTATAATTAAAGTACAAAGAGGCAAAAACATGAAAATAAAATATTATATCATTAAGTGAATTTACAGGATGATCTTTGTCTGATAGCGTGTGCTTGTGTGCCTAATAATAACTATTTCTTAATATCAGTGCCCCTGTTGTCTTAGGGTGCTTTTTATATTCCTTTCCAATAAATAAGTGTATGAAACTCTTTCTTGATTTAAGAGATTTATCATTCTGAAGCTCCATTTGTAGCTTTGTGATGTAGCTCTCAGTTCACACTGTTTCAAAATACAAAAATAAGATGATGTGCGGAGCTTCACATACCTCCCTAGTATTCTCTTCAAAGAAAAATATTTTATGGGAACAATCCATGAAAAGGCACTAAACATACATGCTACTATAACCGCTTTTTCTTGAAGGAAAATCAAGTGGTGTTATGTTACTTTATAACATGACTGTAGTACAATGTGATAAGGCGTAGGCATTCCCCTATCTGGTTAATATAGTAACTCAAGGAATGACATATATGTTTTGGAATATTATAGTACGGTATTCAAATGGTTGGATGTAGCCAGTAGGTGCATTTTCTACTGAAAGAAGCCGATAGATATATGCCTCTGTCAGAGTCCAGTACTCTCTGACCATCTTCTTTTAGCTATTCCATATGTGAAGTGCGCAATGTTTCATATCGCATTTACCTATTGGAAGATATATGATGTTACACAGGATTTCTAATTTAGCAGAGTGATACGAAATATACTGAAAACACAATATAATACAAAAATAAGTTGTACTTAGCGAAATATAGCAGTTGCAATACAAGGTTCAATCACAATACCAATGTAATTCCCATCACAGGTCTCTCTAACGTGCTCACCGCCATGACGCTGGAGATCCCCAGTTGCCAGGAAGGAATATGTGGGTTGAAGCCAGCTCAAGCCCATTGCTCTCTTCAAATTTCTTCTGTGGTTTAGTTTTTGTATTTTATGTTCGGCTCAGCCATGTATTCACCACCCCACAAGCTGATCTGTCTAACTGGGGGAGAAACATTTACACCACCAGCGGGTCCACTCGATCGTGATATAGTCAGTTAATCCACTCAACTGACATAGCTGGTTACCTAAACAAAGGCCACCCTCTTGTCCCCTCTGTGTTGAGATAACGTCAGCTTTCTTCACAACCGCTGTGGTCAGTCACTACATTATTCTCGGAATTCCATAGGCACATCACCCTTCCCCATCTCCACTGAGCCATTTTAGGGGTTATTGGTCAGTCACAGCCACCACGGAATTTTACAGGCACATCAGCAATGACACATTTTATAAAATTGGTACCACACACTGATGAACCAGAAGCATTTTAAGTTAAAAAGTAAATAAATTTAATTAACAATTCTTTGTAATGGTTTAAAAAAAGGTGAAATAAAATCAGTGCAAATTAAACCTAATAAACCTCAGATTAAATTTGTTCCCTCCTACTTCTATGTAACAATAACATCCTTTGTGATGTGTAGCTTTCAATGTTGTTTTTAATGGACTTTTGACATGCAGAAAGTCCTGTTCCCTACAAATGAATTCAATTATACTATTTTCAAGACCTGAAGTTACTTTTTTGTGTAGTGCACTCTGAGCTACTTGCAGCCATGGGATCGCATATTGTACAGTGATTTCTCTTGCCTGATTTAGAGATACAATGATTTTCAGTTCAATTCTTCCCTACTATCTAGACTGGCCAAGGAAATTAATGGCAAAGCAGGTTGTCATTCCCATGTCAAGCTTTTTAAAACGATGTCGATTAGACATTCGTAGGTTTTAAGGAGCTTCCAACAAAACTTAAGTGAGATTCACCAGTACGTAGCAATGCCATTAGCAAGTTTTCAAAACTCTTGCTTCCCTGACAGCCTGTGGGTTGTGTAACTTAGGCTAGGCTAGGAAAGAGTCTAGATGCCCCGAGATCCCTGCCTTCACCAGGAACTTTGGGAGCTCCGTGGTTGTTGATCTGTGGCAGGTGAGGCTCTGAAACAGAGGCCGAACAGGGATTCAGAAATTACTTTTACACTGTGTTCCAGAAAGTTTGAATTTTGTGCTGTTTGTTGGTGTTCCTCCCCACCCCTGCCACCAACGAGTGGTGAGTATTTATTCAGGAAGCATCATTTTTTTTGGTTTGGTTTTTTTTTTTTCCCCATATTAAAGATTTTAAAATAGGGGGGGTTTAGTGGTTGTTATTTTTGTTGGCGTTATTTTTATTATTATTGTTATTAAGTATAAAAAAGAAAACTAGATTTTTCTAAATTTTGAGGCATGGCTTCAAGCCATTTACTTCGTCTTCTTAAATGAGAAATGAAAGCTAGCAGGGTGCTCTCAGGAGGGGTCTTCACTGTGATGTGATCCCTTACGGTCTGTCATCTCCCAGATTTCTTAACTTCACAAAGCTTATTAGTACTTCAAAGCTCATTCCTCGGGCTTCTTGAGAGGGGGTTGCCTGAAGACAGCATAACAATTGTGTGTTACTGTATTATCCACTGTTGGAAAGAACATGTATCACATTGATAGTTATATGTGGAAAGCCTTTTTTGACTCCTATTGTCTTTTACTGTGTTTCTAAATGTCTAATTTCTGTACATACTGTAGCCTGCAATAGGTGTTCTGAAGCAAAACATACAAAATGTCTGTATAGTGATAGTTACTTATTTTGTGTCATTATGGAGTCCGAGCGGCAGCGTGCAATGAAGTGAGGTAGAGTTTGCATCTCTGTACAGTTCTTAATCTCCTGACAGCAATGAACGTTGTAAAGGAATTTGTCAGGACTTTCAGTGAGAAAACAAGACCAAAGAACTAGGGAATAGATCTAGTTTGTGGATTTCCTGTTACGTCTTCTCTATCAGGGCAGTGATGGTGTCCATCCCTGATTCACTCCTCAAATCATCTTTCCCCCTGATCCTGGTTTGCTCACATAATTACCTCTGCAAAGAAAAATAGTACATGTTATACCAAAAAGGGATTTTACTGGGCTACACCATATATCATTAGGCATACTACGGTAGAATAGGTTTAATCTGGTTGCAAGATAAAGGTTGCAGATTTTTCAATTCTTTCAATACACAGATGTGATAATTCTGATCTGTCTAGCATTCCCAGAATAGTCCTCATAAATTCTAATTCTAACTCTAATTAGGTATAATAACATAGGATTTAACAAGAAATATGGCCTAAATAAAAGCTGAAACAGTTATTTTTTATTTTGACTAGAAGGCTTAGAATTAAATAATTAAAAGGACAGAAGTAGACTATGGCTACACTGACAAGTACATGTTAGTAGTCTCACTTTCTGCCGAAGTCTTTTCCTTTCTTTTTTTTCCTCAGTCTAATTCTGCAATTATTCTATGCTTTAGAGTAATCTCACCCACTTTCCTAAAGATGACACAGTCTCCTCCCTCTTGATTTGCCTTCTCAGAAACAACACTAAATTCTGCCCTGTTAACCCCTTCCTTGAATGCCAAGGAGATCTAAAGCTATAGTCTCTATTATTTAATCACTTTACTCTAGCTTGAACTGACGAACAAACAAACGTCCCATGGTAATTTGAAAAATGCTGTATAGGGATGAATAGATGGATAAGATTGTGGATAGACAGTTAAGAGGGAGAAAAGAGAGAAAGAGAATGAGCTGTGTCTTGGAAGACAGCTGCTTGGGACATAACACTGTAATCATCCTAGTCTTGTCTGTCGAGATATCTAAGCAGGTATATTTAAAAGTGTTTCTTTTCTGTTTCATGCATCACTTCTGGCTTTCAATCAGCTAGGGTTTTCCTTTTTGATTACACTAACGCTTAATTTCTTCACTTCTCAAACTCTGTTTTCACCTCTTCTTTCATCTTTTCTCTCTTTTGTTCATTCCCCAATGACTTTTCTTATCTGCTGTGGTTATTCCTCTCTGTCTTTTTCAATCCAGCAGATAACCTGAGGGCATAAAAATTATCTTCCCTTATCTTTTAGTTTACAATAATTCCTCATCTTCTCCTATATGAATAAAAACTTAAAAGTTTTGATAAATAGAAAACATCTCTCTTTCCTAGTCAGGTATGTTGTAAACAATAAGTCTTGTCCCATAATGATACAAACGGAGTTTCTGTCTCCGTCCAGGATTACGACATGAACTTTAAAAAGAAATTCTAACCTTAAACATCTTTCTTGTTTGCATTTCTCATATATTGTACTGGTATATATTCATCTAGAGATGTACTAAAGGAATGTCTCTACATTTTATTCAGGTGGAAAGACAAGTGTGCAGTTCTGGTTTTAGTATATGCTACTGTAATCTGAATCAAAATGTTATTCTTGTTGATGAAGATAAAACTAATAAATTGAGAGTTGGATTAGATGATCTTAAAAGGTCCCTTCCAATTCAAACCACTCTATGATTCTATGACATTTTTTCTGAAATTGAAGCAAGCTACACATTTGGAAGTGTTGTCAGGAAGGACAGCTAAATAAACAATTTTTGCTCTTTGCCAAATTGTATGACCGCCAGCTGCACCTTCTGGTTGTAGATTAGGAACTTTTGGACTATTGCCAAGATAAGAAAAGAAAATTTTGTGTGCATCATTGATTCTTGGTCAGATAAAATTAGAGGATTTGCTTGGGACTAAAGTTATATTATGTCTAAAGGTAATATGTTCACCAGAGTAAAATTCAAACGGGATAACCCATATCAGTCAAGAACATGCATACCCAAGGAAATTAAAGTCTTTGGTGCAATTTCTAACTAACCTTACAAGAAGCTGTATGTTGCTGCTGGAAGAATATTTCCATGGCTTGCACCTGGATTCTCATATTGCCATGAAATAGGAAGGACATCTAAAATTTGTGCTCACTTTAAGAAGAGGTATATCTCTTCATCTTAGATTGGGTTTTAATTACAAATCCTCACCTCTTAAGAGAGTATGTACCAAGATAATTATTACTGGTTTAGTATGGAAAGTGCCTCACTAAAAAAACAAAAAACCATCGTTTGTTTATGTATGTAAGTACAGTCCTTTTGAAGTGCACTGAAATTACTCTGGATTAAAGCTCCTGAGGATCTAGCAGGATTTTTTGTAATGACGTAAATGTTATGGTTTAAATCTATTTCTAATGTAAAGATTTAATTGAATTTTATGATCTAAAACTTTTTTCAATATAAAATTATTTATAGGTATTTTTCATTCTTGAACAGTTTCGTAATGTGACAAAATACTGCTGAATATCAACATTTATCAAAGACTTAGTACTGTTTTACTTACATGACTGTCATAGCTCAATGAGTTTCCAGTTTTGCATTTTCTTCCATAGGCTACTGGTCCATAATAAAACGTACCAGTAAAAAAAAAAAAAAAAAGGCAGGCACAGTTTCAAAAAAAATTGACCAAAACTGCTGCTATGGATCCTGTTTGCAGAGAAAGTACAGCTCTGCTAAGATGTTCACATCCTTCTGAACTCTGGTTCTCTATTCATCTTACGATGAAAGGAAAAGGTAAATGTCACCTATAGAGGAGCCTAGACGTACCTGTGTATATCTAATCCCATCTCTCTATATGCCCCAGCTAACAGCAAAAAAGTGAGGAATCTAGCTGTGACTCAGAATCAGGGAAGAAATGTTACTGTAAGACCTATTTGAAGAGCTGAGTGGAAAGAATATGAAGGAGGTGGAGGACAATTCCTCCACAATCCTTTTAAGTATGGGGAAAAAAGTTTGCATTACCGATTTAGGAAACATCGACATTGACCCCAAGGTGCAGAAGTTTAGATACCCAGAGATAAGTAAAAGTTCTGTGAACACCATTCAGTGTGTTCTGTAGCTGCAGTAAAACTTGAACCCATTTAATTTTTTTAAAAAGTCTTGTAGAACACAGAGCCCCACAGCAGTACATGCACGGAGATACATTTCCAAGGCAGAGGGTTATAATTACCTTTGTGCTGCCTCAGCATCTATGCTCACAGGACCAGCACGGGGACTGTTCACTACCAGTTTTGATCAGGTGGGTTTCCTAATGTAAGCTTTCAATTTGCTGGAAGGTCTAGAAGAAATCTCTGAGTGTAAGTCATGTGAGGGTTTTATCAAAAGAGTTTGTTGTCTTGGTGACGTGGCCACTGTCTTTCTGCAGCTTTTATCATGGCTTTGCCATTGCTGTAGCAGGCAAGAGATGAAGATTTATTTCCAACAGTGACAACAAAGTGGGACAAACCCCCCTGAGTTTCCTGGGCCAAACTCAGTCATGCGTCTGTTGACAGTGGTAACACAGTGCAGTGTGAGAAGTAAGTCTTTAGAAAGAAAACCAGACATATGAGTTCAAGCAAAAAGTTTCATTTTCTAGTTTGCAAAGTTCTCTAATTAAAACATAGCCAATTTATTAAGAGTTGTCTAAACTAATAAGGACGATTAAAAAAAACGTTACAAATTGGAGATGACCTTTCTTCAAATGAGAAAGCAATCAGCTGACCAACAAGGAATGATGGTTCTTTGCATGTGTTGTGTTGTCTAATGGTTTCATTTAGGCATGCTGGTTCCATGATATTGGTTACGTACATTTAAGAAAAAAAGACTGTATGTGAGTGGGCTTGTATCTAAACATGTAGTGAGAGGTAAGAAATGAAGGGAGGGAAATTGTGGGAGGATGAATGTAAAGTGAAAAAATCAGTTCTCAGTAAGGCTTAGTCTGCTTATCAGCATTGTGGAGCGGTTGGTAGGTATCATAGCAGAAATAGTTTTTAAGGTGCACATCATACTGACCTTGAGGCTTTTAGAAAAAGCAACTGGCCGTATACAAAGTCTGCCAAAATTATGAAGTAAACAAAAGGAACTACAGATACATAGCTTGGCTCTTAATTTTGTCTTTTCCTCTTTTAACTATTTTCAGGAAGAATGATCTTGAATGCCTCTGTAATCTTAAATTGCTACCTCTGAAAAAATTCATACAACTTAATAGGCAATTTCATATGACTCAGGGTTAAGTATAGGGCGGTAGATGGTGCAGATATTTCAGGAAAATGCAAAAATTTTAAAATTTATAGCATCTCTTTAATAAATTAGGAATTATTGGGTACCTCTTCCTATGTGGTTGGACCAATTCATGTTTTACTTGTATGAAAAAGTCATTTGGGTAAAGAAAAAAACCACCAGAGAAAATTGAAACTTCAAGAAGAAAATGGTCCTCATTGAAAATGTAATATTTGTTTTTTAATTTAAAAAATGTAAGGAAAGTACAAAGTTGATTCAGTTTCATTACAATTAATTAGAACTTTCCAGAAACTCACTGTGGGGTTTTATACTTGAGAATCATACCAAGTCTGGGTAGCTAGATGCCAGTGTTTGTTTCTTTTCAACAAGAATCATACTGCAACCTTTCCGGGAGCTCTATCAGAGTAAAGACTCTTTAAGAACCTTCCTGCTCATTTACTGCTGTAAAATAACTTTTAAAATAACTTTTACCAATTAAATGTCTGAACCTTGTTTTGTTCTTGCCTATAAGACTATAAAAATATATAGTCAGTGATAACTGAAATATATGAATTTTTATAAATGAATTTTCAGACAGACTTATCTGTTAAAGTATTTTTCCTGAGGCAAAGCCAACAGCTAAAACTTTGCCGTGCAGTCAGGAACTGGGACCGGAGAACAAAACTGTCAAGCCTGCACAGCATTCAAAAAATGAACAAACCAGTTATGATTGAGTTCTTTTTAAAATTTATATGGTTTTTTTCTTTGACTTTATTCAGTATACAAAGTGATAAGTTTAGAGTAGTAATATACTCCAGTTTTAATGTACAGCTTAATGCAGAGTTATAAACCCATTACTTAATAGCAATCTCTTACTTGTTAAGGCTCACAATATTTTTTATTTTACTAGTAATATACTAGATACTAAAATGATACTCACATAGCATTAAGGTTCAGCCATAGCCAGTGCCATTAAGATAGCAAAAATAATGTGGATCCATTGTCAGACTGGAAACATACTGCTATTCTGCTCCCAGCGCAAACTTCTGTTCAATGGAAGGCTCACAAATATTCCAGGATAATTTGTTTGTAGTGTGATTTGCTGATATGCTGTTGGACTTTACCTAACGAGACTATTACAGCAAACGAATATCACGTTTCATTTACCAGTCCCACAGAAAGGGCGACAGAGTTTTGGTACACTGAGATTGCGCTGCCACTGGCGCATAACTCTCCAAAGAGTAATGATATCAGCGAAACCCACATGAGGATTCTTGACTTAAATAAGGTCTTGATATACAATCCGTTCCAAATTTTTATTGATCATAACAAAATCCTTCTCTAACTCCTGGCTCTTCAAAGCCCCGATCACATCAGAATCAAATTTTCTGATGAAGTTATAGATAAAGTTTTACCATTTACATTTACATTTCTTTCCTTTATTTCACTCTGCCCTTCCTTCCAATATTTTCATATTTTCTAAAGTACAAAGTTGGCTTCTGTGAACATTAACACAGAATTTTGGAATAACTATTTTTTCTGCAGGATTTTGTTAATAGTTCCAAGTTTAATAGGCATTTTGTATCATTGGAAAGTAAACTACTGTAACTAGTGAGAACCTGCACACGGTTTAAAGCCTTGCAGGGTGATAGTAATGCCATTTGCTTCCATCAGTGGAATTACTAGCATTTTTTTGACCGGGGTGCCAATCAGTATCAACCTCTTCTAAGTCTAAGATTTTCAGATATTGCAAGGCTAGAAACACTGTTCTGAAATCTAACTTTGTTGTACTTGCACCATTCCATTTCCTCATTAGCCTGTGCTTGTTGTGCTTTCTCCCAGTTCATCTGCATCCCTGACTAAGTGTTCCTACAGTGGGAAGGTCAGAACATTTTAGCACATACAGGC
This sequence comes from Burhinus oedicnemus, assembly GCA_008921705.1. NCBI lineage: Eukaryota > Metazoa > Chordata > Aves > Charadriiformes > Burhinidae > Burhinus > Burhinus oedicnemus. Next base: position 2,088,654 of record VFFE01009208.1, read on the forward strand.
TGCACTCTCCATAGAAGAGTGTCATCATTTCAGAGCTCCAGATAGGTTTTTCCTCCCTTCTACAGAGCCAAGAGTCCATATTTAGATGCCTGAGGGTCTTCAAGTAGAATATAGTAGATGTAGCATCATGCTACCATTTAAGTCCAAATACAAGTTTTACACCACCTTTTTCATGGCTCATAATCAGTTTCCCCAAGGAATGCTAAAGAGATAGGTAGATAAAGAAATTCGAAGTATCAGATCTTGGAATTTCTTTATCAATGGAATGACATTAACAAAGAGCTGCTTGTGTGGCTGCACTTTGGTGTGAGCTTCAGGAAACTGGAAAATAATGTCTTGCAGGACTCCCATAGAAGTCCCCTCCCATCTGTTTAAAAAAATGCTAAAGATGCAACCAGTATTGTAAATGTACTGGTATGTGTATTTTACTTGTATAGCACCTGTGCTAGGAACCATACAAATTCTGAAACAAAGATAATTTCCTTCCAGATTAGCTTCAGTATCTGTAGGAATGTATCAGGGAGAAGAAAGGCGGTAAATTAAACTTACAGGCTTAAAATGGACTCTACACATGGAAAACACTGGCGTGATTTTAACTTCTAGAAAGAAGAAAGATTTCATAAGACAGAATATTAAGAGAAAAACATGGAACAATTTTTATAAAATTTTCAAGGTTTCTTTCAACATCTATGCTGTTAGTAGGGTATTGGGGAAATTCCACGCATTATTTACTTTGGCATATTACATTTTTAAGGACTGTTAAAGTACCTTGCATTTGAAGTAGAAGAGTATACTTCATTAACAATATAAACTAGAGGGAAAGAAAGATCTGAACAAGAAGAGAAAAGAATAAAACTTCTCATGACTGATTTATTCTAAACAGATGCCACCTTTGTTAGAAAATATATAGTCAGATTTTTAGCAGCAATTTTGTTTAATTAAATGCTACAGTCAATACAGCAAAGACCACTTCACAAGAATACAGATTGCATTTTTAACTCTCTCCCAGCTCCTCACAATTAATTGTGGGGATAAGTCCTCAGACCCGTATGACACCCTATCTGAAGAGCTTTGCAGACAGGATATATTTTGAAAATAGAGTTTAACAATTCCCTGAAGACTACACACAAACAATCTCTCTCAATGTAAAAAAATAATTTTTTAAATCTGAACTATTTTATTTTTTTAATTCTCTGAATGATTGGTATTTGGCTGCTGCTCTTATGAGAAAGAGTGAAAAAAGGTGATACTTTATGCATCCTTAGAAGTAACTGATATTTAAGTGATGTTAGAAGTCTATTAAGTCTATAAATTGCAACAAAAACTGAAATAAAAGTGATGGCTGATTTCTCTAAGGAGTCATAGTTATTTCAATATTTTGTATATTATTAGGAAAATTACTGCTTTGAAAAAAATCTTTTCAGAAGTCTATAACAGAAGAATTAATATTTAAGTTGTTAAATTGGTCCTAAAGTAATAAGCTGTTATTTATTTCTTCATTATTTCAGTATTACTTAAATAATCATGCCATTCTGCAGCCAAATAGTGACTTTGAATAACTCAGAGAACACTACAAAGTGCTATTTAAATTCATGTAAGCTTGAATCAGTGTTAGTAGAAACTTAATACATAAGCTACAAATTATGCCTTTTTTATATTGTATTGGGACTGGTGTTGAGCAAAAGCCTTTTTGCATTTATTTTGCACACTGCTCCACATGAGCATAATTCAGGACTTTCTAAGTTGACTCAGACTGGTGATCTATGAAGTTTGATGGTGGCTACAACAGATATTTCTGAAAAAGGTGGAATGAACTCTTCTGAAAATATCTTGCTTGCTCATGGGAGAACTTTGCCCCTGCCCTCCATCATTAAGTTTTGATATGAAACATAGATCTGATGAAACTAAATATTCTCTGTAGTCAGCATCCCTTATTTGAAAATTTATCCTTTGAAGAGGCAATTCAAAGACTTGCCCAACAAACTGGAGTCATATTCAAATATTTCTAGTTTCTTTGCAAATCTTATGGGAAGGATGAAGAAAGAGGAAGTAAGGGTATTTGGAAAATACTGAAACTAGAGGATAAGAAGTGAAAAGGATAGAAACAGACACAGGAACTGTGGATCTCTTCTACCTTAAAAACTGTTTAAAGGAACATTTTTCTCTGCTGAATTTATAAGCTCTGAGATGGGTTGCCAGTTTTGTTGACTGGACATGACTACTCAGGTATGATTTCATGTAGAACAGCCCTAAATGCTCTTCACTGCTCTGTTCTTTCATTTTTCCCAGAACAGTGTTCAATCTTTTTAATTTATCCGTGGCTGACAACAACTATTCTGGAGGGGATTATATGGTTTTTTCCATTTTCTTTGTTTCACTGAAGTAGCATCAAACTCAGAGACCACCCAGATACGGTTTTATCACATACTGTACTGCTTTCTGTAGTGACTCCCTGTAGTATAAGCAAGTTACTTTAAAAATTAAAAGGTACATAGTTAACAATCATTTGTGGTTTAAATTAAAAATAAAACATATGTTTTTGTATTAATGTGATCATTCTTCGTATTTTCAGAGTCACCAGTTAGGAGAGCACAGACCTAAGGAAACTTGATCATCTGTAAAAGGTAATATCATAAAAGTATTATCCTATTCAGTATCCACACTATTAAATTATGTCAGGCAGAAAAAAAATCCATAATTCTTTGTGTTTTTAACAACTTTATCCAGTTTTTATTAGCATTACTGTCAATTAGCTGGAGACACATGCTGATTTCAGTCAGCTGATAAGGTTGAAAAAGCTGAAAGGAGAAAGTTGTTTGAGAATATCACAACGGATATGATTTTGAAAATTACGATCCTTTTCAATGAAAATAATTCTCTTGTCTGAATGACTGTTGAACCATTTGTCTATATCAAGAGTGACTTATATTCTTGCTCAGTCTCCTCAACTAGTGCAATTTCAGTGTATTATTCAGCAAGGACCTATCTACATTATTATCTGTGCATGTTTAGGAAATGTCACTCGGGTTAATTTTTATACATATATATATATAAAAAATACATGTTTTATATTTGAACAGGAACATGAACCCATGAATAATAGGTTCAAGTATATTTTAATCCTTGCTGGAAGCCCAAAATAGGAAAAGAAAAAGAAGGAAAAAACCACAACTTTGTGTTGGATTGAATCTTTAATTCTGTTACCTTGGTTTTTGATCCTGAAAAATGCTGAACATTGAAGTCAGCGGAAGCAGAGCATGTGTTTAGCAGGACTGAGCTTGACTGTTACAGATACAAACTGAAAAGAAGTGGGTTGACTCAGCCAAGAAATAAAAATTCTATTTTTCAAATAACCTTCATACCAAGTGGGAATGATTGTGTCAACATCTTTTGGTACTTGATTAATCTTTCTTCCCCCCTTCCTATCAGCAGAATCAGCCTGTCATGCTGCAGGGTCATAAATATCTGTGATGCTAGAATTGCTTATGTGATGGCAAGGGAAGTCAGCAACATAGAAGTCAGCTCGTTAGGACAATAAGGAAGGAACTGTTAGGAAAGGATTAATGATATATTTTGGCTATCAACATGCATTAATTCTACATGTTTTACTAGTCAAAAATCTGTTTGTGTAAAGTTATTGAAAAATAGTATCTTGAAAATGCCTTGGCTCTTGGGCTTTCTCCACTGGCGCTAATGAGGTAAACACTGTGTGAAATGTGGCATGTGGATGAGCTGTGTTTTGAGCTTGTATTGTGAATCTGTTGTAAAATATGCTGGATCTCTGCCACAGGAAAAAAAGTAATTTCACTTAAGCCTATAAACCTATTCTGAGTGAATGAGGTGTTTAAAGTGTAAAAATCACAATCAGGGAACTATCAATCAGCATGCTTTCAGCAAAAGCGATAGCACCAAATACAGTTAACTTGACAATTTTGATTTTTTTTTAAATAGAATCCCTCCTGACCAGAATTTCAAGAACTATGACATTATTTGTTTGTTTTTTGTAAAGCAATGGATTCTGCTTTAGCAGAATGGTGATTTCAGAGAAGTTCCAGGTAGTATAGTTAAGGACTGAGTGACAGAAAACTATAGAATGACTCTGCTGGCATTTACGAGTCATAGCGCACAATGACTCATGCCAGTAGGACAAATGAAGGGAAGAGAGTAAGTTTCCTAAACAGACAAATTGGGAAGAAAGTGCCCCAAAAGAGTAATTTATAATGAACCAAAGCAGCTCTATGAATCAGGAGAAGGATCCTCAGAAATCCATAGTAATTCAGCAGCTGTCTAGAAGTACAGGTGGCCTACTGTCACTCCCTGAAGGACAAACATTTGACTCGGAGTTAAATACGAGGCACCTCTATTCACTTATGATGCAGGCTCCTGTAGTCCAGAATCTAGCCTTTGGCAAATATCTAGTCATTAGAGCACTAAGCTGGGAAGGGAAAGACCTGGTTCCTAGGCTCATCTTAACTTGAAAGGAGTCAAACACACCTGGCTGAATTTCCAGGACGAGCAGTCTACCGAGCTATCGAACAAGCTGAACGGGGGCAGCTTCCCATCTTCCTACTGATTCTTGGCAGGAAGCTGGAATTCATTGCTACCTCTGCTGAGAGTGCTTATGTGACAACGAACACATCAGAAATAGTCACAAAGTATACCCCTCCTCCCCCTTAGGATGCAAATCTGAAAGCTGAGCTATGAACAGCGGAAGAGCTAACTATTTTTTTAAAAATGACATCCAGGGTGTCTCACATGAGGACCCTGCTTCTATTTCAGAGACAACCTCGATATGTCTGTGCTTTGATTGAGGATGGGATAATTTTATCTAGTTAGCTCACAAGCCGGTGGGAAGTGTGAAAAATATTGGGTTCTTTGGCAATGGACATCATAAAAAATTATGGAAAAAAAATAATTAAATAAACTAAATTTAAAAAGTCATTAAGCTACCTGTCATTATGGTAGGGCTATACCTTGGACATAAAGAAGCAAAATTATGAAATCCTTGTTCATAAAATTAGTGTCAGTCATTCTATGTAATGGAGGAAACAAAATCTGTCACTGTCTAATTAAGTACTAGACCGTGGTGGATATTTACAGTCATCTGTATCCATGTTAATGGTTGGCATTTGAATTCTAGACTGCAAAGCTTTATAATCCTTTAATATTTTTAATAAGTATCTATAATATTTTGAGCTCATATACAATTACTGTCCTGCTTTCAGTAGACGTGTGCAGTGCTAAGATGTGGTAAGACAATCTTTTAATTGTCCTCAGTCCGATTTTATAGTTATCCTTAACAGCTAAGCACTATCAGTGATGAAATATGAAATTGTTTGTGGATTTTTGTTCTGTTGTCCTTACAGCTATAACTTTTTGGTGTTTTCCTGACCAGTTCATCAATCAAACCTGCTTGAATATAGTAGGTACACAAAATAGAACAGCAATTGGACCAGTGTCCTTTTTGTACTATAGCTGGGAGTGCCTTGTTCCTGGTCTATAAAACTCGGATACCCAAGAAATGGTGTTCTATATCTATTTCACAGTCTGTGAAAGAAATGATTTTTGGAAATTATTTGCTGAACATCTCCAAAGTAAGATATATGTCATTTTTACTGATGACTGATAAGGGAGATGCCACCTATGAAGCAACAGCACAACTTTTTCAGTCTAGAGGACAATATTTTAACATAACACATAATCATATCCAGCAATGACAGTGTCAAAACAATAGATGATCTTCACTACAGTGCTCTCTGCAGATACTGGACTACAAATATCAGAATATCCAAGAAGCTGTGTAGTTTCCTGATCACTACAGTACCCAAATAAGGAACAGTCTTGCACGTTCAGCTGTAAAACACTTCGAAGAATGGACATGTTTATTTTTATTGTTGTCTCTAGTTTTCTTCCTTGTTTCTTACATTGCGGTCTTTTTGTAGAATGTACTATGGAGAAAATGGAGTATTTCACAGTCTTCTTTTCAACACAGAGGGCTCAACATGTACAGTCGCAGGCAATGTTTGTTTAAGTCCACAAAAATACTGCATTGAACCCAAACAATGGCACCAGGCAATGCTGGGATGTAAGGCTATTTTTTATAGAATCATAAAATAATTGAGGTTGGACGGACCCTCTGGAGACTGTCTAGCCCTACATACCTACTCAAACCAGGGCCAAGTACAAATGGCTGGCCAGGACCACGTACAGTTGGCTTTTGACCATGTATACTTGGCTTTTGAATATCTTCCAGGGTGGAGCATCCATGTCAACTCTAGGCAAACTGTTCCAATGTTTCATAGAATAATCAAATGGTTTGGGTTGGAAGGGAACTGAAAGATCATCTAGTCCAAGCCGCCTGCAATAAGCAGGACATCTTCAACTAGATCAGGTTGTTCAGAGCCCTGTCCAGCCTGACCTTGAACATTTCCAGGGAGGGGTCATCCACAGCTTCTCTAGGCAACCTGTTTCAGAGTCTGACCTCCCTGACAGTAGAAAAGGTTTTTCTTATGTTTGAATTTCTTGTATTTCAGTTTTTCCCTATTGCCTTTGTCCTGTCATTGGACCAGTGCCAGAGTCTGGCTCTGTCTTCTTTACTCCACCCATCAGGAATTTATACATGTTGATGAAGTCCTCCCTGAGCCTTCTCTCCTCCAGGCTGGACAGCCCCAGCTCTCAGCCTGTCCCCATATGAGAGATGCTCCAATCCCTTGATCATCTTTGTAGCCCTTTGCTGGACTTGTTCCAGTATGTCCATGCCTCTCATATACTGGGGAGCCCAACAGTGGACACAGCACTTCAGATTTGGCCTCACCAGGGCTGGATCAACTTGCTGGTGATTCTTTACCTAATGCAGCCCAGGATGCTGTTGGCTTTCTTTGCTTGAAGAGCACATTTCTGTCTCATGTTCAACTTGCTGTCCACCAGGACCAGCAGGTCTTTTTCTACAAACCTACTTTCCAGGCACGTGACCTCCAGCTTGTATGGGCACATGGAATTATTACTAGCCTTGTGCAAGGCTTCAAATTTCCCTTTGTTAAACTTTATGAGCTTCCTGGTGGCCCATCTCTCCAGTCTGTTGAGGTCCTTCCAAATGGCAGCGCAACCATGTGGTGTATCAACCACCCTCAGCAGCTTTGTATCATCTGCAGAGTTTCTGAGGATGCTCTTTGTCCCATCTAGATCATTAATAACTTTTTTTTTATACCTTCAGTTCTTTCATCTCTCAGACAGGCAGAAGATTAGAACTGCAAAGTCATTCAAAAATAGCTGCTGAAGCGGCTCTTTTTCAGTTCAATGACTTGAAAGAAAGGGAAGATTTCCTCCAACCTCAATTTTGCTAGAAAAATCTGCAATGTGTTATCAGGGTAGAAGACTTTTACATAGTCTACAAATATTCTATTTAGCAGACACTACTGTCCTCCTTTCTAACCATTGCAGGGCTAAATGAAAATTCTGTCAACCCACAGAAAAGAGATTTTTTGTGTATCAGCACAATGTCCTTCAGCACAGGTGTTTTCATAATGATGATATATTATGAAAATTCATGGTGTTCAATGGCTCTCACACTCATACTTCCACCTCATCAGTCACATGTCACTGTAACTCCACCCTATGCTCTCAATAATCTTGGAATTATGTTGACAATGCAAAACAGCAGTCTGAATTCTAACTTCATTTTCATCACTAAATTTAACTTCATTATTACACGGAAAACATCTTTATTTTTTGGGTGTTTAGAAAACAGGAATTGTTCTTATCATTCCACGGATACTTCAGAGAAATTCCTTCAGTGAGAGTTATGAAAGTACAGCAGACACCTCTCAAAATGATCAGTTATGTAGAAAACTTTCAAACAGTATTTTGAGGTAGTCAGTTGTAGCCTGATAATCTAGACGAGTCAAATGAGTCAATATCTCTTGCAACGGTCAAGATAAGGTACCTTCAAATTATCATTTAACTCCTAGCAACACAATGCGGCCTTTAAAACAAAAATTTTCATTTAGGATGTGTTTCATTTAGTTTATATTTAGTATCACTGGATGTAAGATTTAAAAGATCTAAGTTCCACCTTATAATATGCGCTGTTGAACATGAGCCAAAATTATGTCAGTTAATATTAATTTTTGTGATCACCTTTTCAGAGAGGCAATATTTGCCAACATTTAGTATGTGCCAGAAAAATTTCTTTTTTCTTTATGTCTGCAAAATTTTTGGTTCATAGAATTACAAGATCTGATAACTGAATATTAGCAGTGAATAATTTATAAAAACGTATCTATACCTGTTATTTAGCAATATCGTATTTTAATAGCAATATGACAGCAGAACTTAGGTAGCAAATAAAGATGTTAGGTATGTTAAGCCCAAATTTTTCAAATTAAGCTCATAATTTGGCCAGTGCATAGGAAAAATATTTTGTAGCATTTTAAGTTGGCTTTTCTAATGTTTGAGAGTCATGAAATCACAGAGTCACAGAACGGTTAGAGTTGGAAGGCACCTTAAAGATCATCTAGTTCCAACTCCCCTGCCATGGGCAGGGACACCTCCCACTAGACCAGATTGCTCCAAGCCCCGTCCAACCTGGCCTTGAACACCTCCAGGGATGGGGCAGCCACAGCCTCCCTGGGCAACCTGGGCCAGTGTCTCACCACCCTCAGAGTGAAAAATTTCTTCCTAATGTCTGATCTAAATCTCCCCTCTTCCAGTTTAAAACCATTCCCCCTCATCCTATGGCTCCACTGCGTGATCAAGAGTCCCTCCCCATCTTTTCTGCAGACCCCCTTTAGGTACTGGAAGGCTGCTCTAAGGTCTCCCCGGAGCCTCCTCTTCTCCAGGCTGAACAACCCCGACTCCCTACGCCTGGCCTCACAGCAGATGTGCTCCAGCCCTCTGATCGTCTTCGTAGCCTCCTCTGGACTTGCTCCAACAGGTTTTTCTTTAAGAACTTTTTTAAAGAACTTTTGGTATGTGATTTTTAAAAAGTTTTATTTTTAAAAAAAAAAGCTGAAGCGAAAGGACAGTGTTAGTTTGAGATAATTCACTTCAGGGGCCTCCTGGAGAGCATCAGAGATGAATGAGGTGGTATTTGACTAGCTGACCACAAATCATTGTTTTCATAGTAAGAAAAGAAAACAGAAAACGTGTCAAACAGTTATGCGGAGACTTTTCAATAAGATTGATGCTCACATATATGGTTATTAAAAATGAAGGTAAATGCATGCGTTTAATATTATCCATAGTAGTTAGGAAAACGTACTGCAAGACTCGGTCTGAGAAAGAACAGTCTTATATACAAGTTATTTGCTCTAAGAAGACCTCGGTCTAGCACCAGCCCACAGTCTGCACAAATTGCAAAAAGCAAATAAAAGAATTGACGGAGGTAATCCAAGGCATTCTCATTTTGTGGAAAATAAAATACATATTGCTATAACCCTTGACCCATTCTTGTATGACTGCTTGTTCTACTTGTCTTCTTGTCCCCTACTTGCACTACTTGTCAACACTATGTTTAGTGTTAAAGAAGTCAGTACTTATTGATGAATAGGCATTATTAAATAAATCATAAAAAGGCATACAGAAATACAGTAATTTTCATCAGTGTGTTGATGGCAAAAAATTAACTCCCCTTTAACCTCTTAATACTGAACTTTTGTTTCATTTCAACAAGTTGTTGTTATTTATTCAGTCTCCTTTTTTTCCATATTTATCATCCTACAGTTTATGTAAAAAAACATTTATGCATTTGCTTAATCTCAAGCACAATACAGGGCTTTTTCCAAACGTGTATCTTTATCAAAGTTCTTTTATGCTTATGCCTGGACTTAAGTTTTTAAGTTCTGTAAGATTTTTGCATCATGGTTGAAAAAAACAAATTCCCCAAGTTATCTCTGAAATAATTGGTGCAAAATTACCCTATAATTTTCTGTAGGTATATTGATCTGGAAGAGAAGATTGGAAAGAGATGTGATAGCAGGCTTCAAAGAGAAGACAAAAAACTGTCTTTCTTGTTCATTCAGAATAGGAAGAACATGAAATTACAATTTTATATTCCTGTAGAGAGATTCAGGCTGGACATTGGGAAAAGACTTCCAAATATAAGGACGCTTAGGCACTGAACTAAATAGCCTGTGGTTGTCATTGAAACCTTATCACTAGAATTTTCAATTAGAGGCTAGCTAAACATTCTCGGTAATCGTCTAGGGATTACTTGTCCTGCTTTGAGGAGGTGGATGTTTGGTTTAAATTCTCAAGCTCCCATCTAACCATATTTTTTGATTTCTAGTTGTTCATATTTCCCATAATTTGAGGATTTCAGTATTGGCAAATTGTCACCTGATATTTTCATTCATTGTTTTTTTTATTTTATTGTACTTCTGTTGTGCAGCCACATGTTGATATTTCTTTGTTCTTGTATACACGAAGAGGAAGCAGTTATGCCTAGTCAGAATCTTATTTTTAGGGCAAAGGAATAAGAAAACAAGGGAAATAGGAAAGTAATTCTGCACAAGAGAACATAGATGCAGTCTTCATTAACCTCTGAGAACTTCAGCATCATTCTTTTCATTTTTTCAGTCGTTTTCAGAGTAGAGAGTAGATTATGAAAGACAATCATTCCAAGAGGTCATGTTTTGCTTCTAATTTGCATGAGTCCAAAGCCAACAGAGAAGTATGTCCAAAATGTCTGGAGAACTCTGTAAACATTGAAAGTACCTAGAAATATGGAAAGGCAGCACGCAATATTAAATATCCAGTCATTTCTTTATATCATAAATGACAAGCAGAAACTTTTTATTCAATTTTGTTAAAATTGAGATTTCATAATAGTGGTAGGAAAGAAGGGTAATTTCAGGTGATTTTTTAGAGAAAAACATCTTAAATAAAAAGCTATGAAAATAATCTGTGACATGCTGTTCTCCTGGAAATCACACATTCAAGTGGTAGTGCATGTAAGACAACACTGCTTTTAAAGGAATATGACAGATAGTTCCTTTCCTTGCCTTGAGTTTGATAGCTTTGCGACTTCTATAGTAAATCTCTTTTATATAAGTTTTGGCACGGGTTGTGGCACACAAAAGGGAATAGCCTCAGAACGCTTGTGTTGATGTAGTTAATCAGCATTTTATCACAGATTCGTTAACTGACGAGGCCTTGTAGTCAGTAACTTCTGCTCAGAACATGAAAACTATATTGAAGAATTGCGGTAAAAGATTAAGAACCATAGGTGGTGTAACTTGGGCTGAAGTTCTTTTATAAGAGAAGTTTCCTTGTGGCGATTTCCACAAGCAGAATGTGACAGGTGCAGGTATCTAACTTTTCTGAAAAAAGCTATCAATATGCTACCTTAGGAGGTTAGATGGAAGAACTGGCTCAGGACTTCCATTGCTGAGATGCCGAACGCCTTTACTGATGCAGAAAGGATCTCATTGTCCCCAGCTACAATTAATAGGGAATTATGAACATTAGTTTCACAAGAAAAATCAGGCAGCATATGTATATATATGTGAATAGATGTGTATAGGAACAGAACCTGTCCATTTTCTTGCTCTTTACACAAAAGAGGATCAAAAAATTTTCAATGTGTAACCATGTAAATTTAAGATATGATGCAGACAATCATTTTGGTAATAGCTGTAATGGCTTAAAATGAAGGTTTCTTTCCCAGCAGCTGAGCCACAGTAACCAATTATGGGAATGATCTCCATCCATTTCAGTGCAAAATTTAACTACATTTGGGCTTTCTCCAGGTCAACACTAACAGTTCAACTCCCTCCTTCTTACGGTGCCCAATTTAAATCTGGAACAGACATCTGTCTATGTATCTTTATTAGAAAACAAGTCGAAACAGAGTAATTGAGTAAAACTGTAAGTTTTCCTTGGAATGGTAAAACAATATATAATAGGTTTAATACACCTTATAATTTAATCCCTTTATTACACCGTGTACCAGAGCCTTCAAACAATGTGAATTCTGTGAGAAGAGCAGCCTAGGAAGTCTCAGTCAACATATATGCAACAGAAGCCAGATGTATTAAAATTTTACCAAAATGTCGCACGTAAACTTTGTTATTTTAATCCACATGTCTCCAAACAAAACCGAAAAATGAATAAAGGATTAAATACATATGAGGCCTAGCATTTTACAGCTCAAAACCTTTATCCAAAGAGAAAACAAAGGCAATAAAATATTTCTAAATACTTCATTTTCTTGCTCTGCTTACCTAAGTCCTTTGATTCATGTTATGATTTCTGTAAATGTGGGTAAAAGGAGAAAGGAAATGAAAAACTGAAAAGAAATAACAAATAGAAATTGCAAAGCTTGACGTAGAAAGTAGAGGCTATAATAAAGTAACCAACTGGGACGATCTCAAACGAAAGATTAGTCTTATTTGTTAGGAATCAATTCTTGCAAAAAATGGAACCAGGCACCTTTGTATTCAAAAGCAGTAGGGATACCTATTGAACTAAAAAATCCCCTGCTTTTCCTGTCCGCAGGCGGCCTGGTTTAGGTCTGTAAGCAGCCTGGGGTACAAAACATAAGCATGTTCCGTACGCTGCTTTCCCTTGGCGGTCTCTAGCAACTGTCCTGTCTTGTGGAGAAAGGAATTTGAATATATACACGAATCTTGTTCCAATAGCTTTTCTCTGGCAAAATTCCAGCTGCTTTTACGCTTTTCTGAAGCCTTGCCACATCACTGAGAATTTCAAAGCATAAAGGATGATTAATTTAAAAAAGTATATTACTACCAATCTGAGCCTCTCTGGCTTCTAAGAAGGGTGGTCTGAGATACAGTTGTCTGTTTTGTGGCTGTGTTCTTTGGTGTACTCAATTCGTATTTGCTTTGCCTATTTGATTAGTATATCGCATCTATCACTACTGGATATTGGTCCTGAAATGCCCGTTACACATATAGCCACGAATAGAAGTGCCTCTACAGTTGTTATTTTATTTTCCCACTTCCTTGATCTCATGCTTCATAATATTATAATACAACAAACCCCATAAAAATTTTACATAATACATACAAATATATGCAATATGCATAAACATAAAAATAAAAATAAAAAATTTACGAAGATCTACTTGTTCTAGAACATTTTTACTAGTCAGCTGAATATGATGGGAAGACCTGAATTCTTTAGAGTATAAATCTCTGCCATACAATACTTAGAAGATGGTTTTGTGACCGAGTCATTGAAAATAGAATTAAGATTTGTAAATATTTCCAGTGCGCTGGCTGCATCGGAATAGTTGTCTGTCCATACGCTCATCTTCTTCAGTAATGAAAGGCAGCATACCACATTTACAGTGAGGAATTCACTGCCTCAAACACTGTCTCATTTACCGTGACATAGGAACCCACCCAGAGTCAGTGGCACGTGTAAATCCATCCACAGTCTTACTGCCTCGTGTTAACTTCTTCACAGCACCATCCCCTCGGTATTCCAGTCTGACTTCTTTGCTTTCCACACACAGCACTATTTCTCCACAATAATTATTTCCACAGTGCAATTCCTCTAGAGTATACATATTCAGGTATCCATCCGTGATATGGACATCAAAAGTAAGTATTTGATAGTCTCATTTATTCCCCCAAAAAACCTGGTTTCATTAATAAAGTGGTCAGAAATCTTTATAAAGCACCTAAAGGAGGAAAAAATTCTTAGAACAGAAAAACTTCTAGACTTTTTTTAAAAACCATAGGTCTTCTAGCAAGGCAGTGTATACATTCCACATTCAAGATTACATACTTGTCAGCCCTTATTTTTTGAAACTTCATATCTAGAAGTAAATAAAGGCAATAAAATATTGCAATAATACTTTATTTTCCTATTCAGATAACAAAAATAATAACAGACTAAGACTACACATAACTAGCACACTAGCTTTATAAGAGAAATTAAAAGCAAGATCAAGCAGTGTAATTCTTTTGAAGTTCATGAGAAAACTATTGAGTTTAGCAAGAACAATATTGGGCATTAATAACTGCTTTAATATTAAACTTGAAGAATGTGTTATAGCCCATCAGAGTTCATGGAACTTATGAATATGTTTCTATTTAAGCATACACTAAAGTGTTTTGCTAAGAATGGCTTCCTAAATCAGAACCTGATATAATAAATTCTCACTTTTTCTGTAAACTAATTAATTTCCTGCTGTTATCTTTTCATTGTTGTTTCTCAAGTGCATGGTGACATTTTGTCACATTCACCTATTTTAGATGAAAAGATGGTTTCATTTTCAAAATCAATATTGGCTTTTTGGACTTATCTTTGCTTTCATTAATACCTCGCTGTGCAGAATATATGAAGATGGTCACAGCAGAACTCTCTTTAATCCCCACACTGGGTTATGTCTTTGATCATCTATTAACTGAGACTATAGTATATTAACTTTCAGCTGAGTCAAGATAAAAGCTTTCTGTGAGTGGAAAGTTTCCTTCTTTGCTATTCAGCACTCTGGGATATTAATAACAAGCAATATATGAGCTGTCTTTCCTTATAAACAATGTAGACCAGAGAGAACTAATGCTCAAACACATTTTTCTGCATAGACTTATTGTGTTTGATACATTGACAGAACTTCATATCATATATCTCTTAAAAGAAGAAAGCCCTTGAAAAGGACAAAAAAAGAAAAAGCAAGCACAGGCTTTGAAGTTGTAAGTAAACTGACGTCATTACAGATTAATGTGAAAGAGTAATACTCCACACAATTTTGTAAAGTTTAACTTGAGTGAGCAGTTTAAAAGGCTTTTTGAATTAGTTCTCTTGAATACTATACCATCTTTAAGTCAATGAGACAAAAGAACATAACTAGTGCCATGTTTGAACAGAGTAGAAGCTTGCGCAGTCCCATATCTATAATAATGACCAGAAACTGATATTTCAGAGACTTTGGGTAAAATTGACAGGCAGAATTAAATGTTCATATATTAGTCTTCCAATCACATTTGTGACTTAATATCTGTTTCAAAAATGTCATAGGAATTGTCATAGCTCTGACTATTCTGGATATGGTAAATCAGTATCCTAACATCTTTTTTTTTTAATTTTTCAGATTTCGTTGCCTCAACAGCTTTCAATGCCAATAAATGACACGGATTAAGTACAAATTATGATCACAAAGCTATAATTTCTTTGGAATTATTCACCTGAATGTTTCATTAGTCTTGCATTTTGAGATAGGGAGAATTTATATTACGGAGGAGTATGTATGGGTGTCAGCCTAGTGTGTGGCTGTTACCATTCAGTGCTTAGCTACAATGCTGGAGCAGCGCTACCTATTAAGAGAAATGTGGAATAATTACTTTTCCTGTTAAATGAACTTGATATTTGTTCAAAGTTCTGCTGTTAGACATTTTCTAGACTTACATTTCTTTTTTCCTATGGCTGTAATACTTCCTTTAACATCTTCTGATTGTGATACTGAATTTGAAAAAAAAAATATGTTGGAAGCAGAGTGTTCAGGAAGACAAGATTGGGAAAAAAATTCTGGCATAAAGCTGTTGAAAATGTGTTTCTCATACATTTAAAGACTTGGGGGTTTTATCATTGCATGCATCTTCATTTGTCATTGGCTTAAATTACTGTAGCCAGTAATGATCATTAGTAACACGTTTGAAAATTAGTGCCATGACAGTGCTTGCATGTTCTTTGGAGTTGAGTAGCACTTTTTAAATTTTATTATTTATTTTGTTTTTAAATAAGTGCTATGTTAACTGAGTACCACACAGTAGTTCTTTCTAGCAGGGGAAAAAGTTGAAACACCTATATGCACTCATTTGGTGTATTTTACATTTCTGTCAAACAGTTTCCAAGGTTTAGGAGTGTGTTTTCAATTTTCTGCAACAAACAAATCCTATGAAGTGAAGAGTTACACCGGGAAGTAGTCGCTATTATCCTGCTCCTGGTTTCAGTATATATGGTATCATGTTTTCTCTTTATTTGATGAGCCAAGAAAAAGAATCCAGGAAGTCAAATACAATGTTTTATCAATACATCTGTACTGATAGTAGGGATAGTACGGATAATGCAACGGGGTTATCAGGTTAAAATCAGGAATGTGCTAGGTTATGCAATAATAACAACGGACGTGGAAGGTAAAGTGTAATTCCCTGAAAGTCCAAGATGCCTCACGATAAGCAGTCAGGGATCAAGCAAGAAAGTCTTCACACCAGGAAGGAAGCTACATTCTTGCTAGATAAAGGAAAAGTCTCAGATTTTTTCTCTGACCTTTTACTCTTACAAAAGGTGGGAAGAGGAAAGACAATGACCATTTTAGCCAGTAAAATCAGTGCAGGAAGACATTTCTTAAGTTGCTAGAGAAAGATTCTAACTTAATCCAAAATAGAGAAGTAGAGTCTAGCTGACATACTGAAGAAGGTGAAGATCTTTATTGGTATATATAATCCTAATGTGCTTTGCTTTTTATTTTTGTAAAAAATCTGTTATCATGAAGCTGGGCTTTTTGCTAAACATATTCTGATCTTTAAATTCCATCTAGTGAGCAAGTTAACTCCGACTTCTCTCCTGGATAACAAAAATTTCACAACTGTGGCTGTGGAGATCATTAAAAGTAGACTAGGAGTCATTAGCAGGTGCTTGGTTCCCTTGTCCACTGTATTTAAAGAATAATGCCATGTGCCTCCATAGAATGCACAAAGCAGCTGGAAAGCAAAAACGCACAGGTCAGGGAAGATCCATTTATATTTTGAGGACATGTGATAACCAGAAAAGATATTTTGATGGGCGGCATGTTAAAGGTCTCAGATGCTATCTACCAGTTTTTTGAGGAGCATTATAGGCTGCCTGAACACTTGTGTTGTTAAGACACTTGGGTCTTCTTTAGTCTGGAGAAGAGAAGACTGAGGGGGGATCTCATCAATGCTTACAAATACTTAAGGAGAGGGTGCCAGGAGGATGGGACCAGTCTTTTTGCAGTGGTGCCCAGTGACAGGACAAGAGGTAATGGGCACAAAATTGAACGTAGGAAGTTCCATGTGAACATGAGGAGGAACTTCTTTCCTTTGAGGGTGGCAGAGCACTGGAAGAGGCTGTTCAGAGAGGTGGTGGAGTCTCCGACTCTGGAGACATTCCAAACCCGCCTGGACGCCGTCCTGTGCAACCTGCTGTAGGTGATCCTGCTGTGGCAGGCGAGTTGGACTAGATGGTCTCCAGAGGTCCCTGCCAACCCCGGTGATTCTGTGATTCTGTGATACAGATGACCTGTCCTGCTGCTTGCTTCAGCCCTTTTTGCATCACTGGAGCTGTGCAAATGGTGTATGGAGTCTTTTTGGCCCCAAGCATAATAAGTGTGCACCAGAGGGAACTCTTGTGCTCTGGCAATCTCTCTGCTAGCACAGTTAGCAGTCCAAGGCTCTTCTTAGTGGTCAAGGACATTTGTCAGCTCCCCGTCATTCTTCCCTGTGAATCATGCAGTACACTTTGCACCCAAGACTTTTACCTATACAAACTGGTTAGCACAAACCTTTCCATGCCAAGGATTATGGGAACGTTGCACAACATGACAGGTTTTTCAGTAATAAAATAATAAACCAGAAGGAAATAAACAGTCACAACATAATCTTCATCCATCCACCACAATATGGTTGTACTGAATCTTGTGAAACTGTTGCCTTAGGGACCTACAGTTAAGCAGAGGAAGCACTTTGTTAGCACAAATGATTTTGCTAAGTAAGACCATGAGGTCATTTTGACAGTAATTTGAATTTCAAATGCAGACCAAAAGACAAACCTGAGAACAGACTTCAAGGCAAACTGCAGGCTTTTTCAGATGAATGTATTTCAGTTCTTCCTAACCAAAAATCCCTGCTTCTCCTGCTGAAAATCATCAGAGAACAGATATTTTAAAAGTGTATGGAAACATTATAAAAACAGAACGTTAGAAAAAACTAATGCTGAACAGAGACAAATTTTTATTATTAAAAAAATAGTTTTATACAGCGTTTCCCATGCAAGCCATTTTCCAGGTCTGATTGTGAATACTGAAGTACTTTACTTAACATATAAATTGTTTGAAAGATAATGGGGAAAAATACTAATACAGATTTTTAGTGAGTTTTATATTACTTCAATAAATTTAAAAAATCTACCATGACCACAATATTGCATATTTTTCAACTCTTATGAAGAGGGGAAGTGTCATTATATCCATCCTACAAGTTAGGAAAGGAGACATAGAACGGCTAAGTGATTTTTTTGCATGCTGGAAAGAGAAGTGGGATTGTATGGTCAACTGGTTGCATCTATACAATCGGAAATTGAGTCTGTTTTAAAGAGCGCTGCTAGTTCTGCACATCTTCAGGAGCTAAATTACTCTCACACAGCTGTAACTGTCTAAATATTTATCATCTAGGATACCTATTTAGTAAATAAGTACCTCATGGTAGTCATTCTTTCCACTGATTTCTTTATCTTTGAAATTTCTTTTGATTCAGAACTTTCTGTGTGTATGACTATTTGATGCTTGACTTTTAAAAGCAGATAAATGAGATAAATTCAGCTGTGAGTCTCTAATGCAACCTAGCTCCAACAGTAATGTTCACTTTGGGGAAACAATATACTTGGTTATCTCCTGATAAAAGGTTGTATATCCTATTTGAACAGTTTCCTGAATCCCATCAGACAAATATTCAAACATCTTCAAAGTGGCATTTTCAGCCTTAGGATGTTTTCTGCGGTAAACCCATATAATCACTTTGGCCGTCCCAACATCAAATTGGAGTTAGCAGAGTAGCCTATTCACTTTGAGCCATTAATAACGACCCTCTGGACCATCCTCATAACATTTTCTATGCTTCAGGAGTTTTTGTGGTGACTCTGGGTCCATTTTCTTAGTACACTAATACTGATTTATAGTTTTTCATTCAAACTACGTAAAAGGTACTTTGACTTAAACATAACGGAACTTGGCAGTTGTGAGCTACTCTCTCAACTTCTGATCTCAAAGTCAAGAAAATTCAGGGCTAACAAACTCATGAGGCTATAATCCGAAGTAAATGATGGTAACTTGCTGGTGTACTTTGGGCAGATAAATCAACCTGCACTGGAATCGTCAAGAACTGTTGGAGCATACCAGCCCATCTGGCTCAACCTTACAAGGGACTCGGGGAAATGAAACTACCATGTTTTACCCAGCTATGTTCTTTCTTTATCTCTTTGAATTTTACACTTTCTGTTTGGTTTTCTAGGAGGTGCCACCTGACCTTTTATAAAATCATTACAGTTTTGGGGTTTCTTTTGCATGAATTTAAGAAATGCAGTAACATGCCATTGTGATAATTAGAAGGAGGGAAATATGATGCACACCATTCAGATACAGAAAAATATACTGCCATTACTGCAAGTTATTGGAAGTTAGTCAAAATCCGTGTACTCTAAGATATCTAGTAAAGCTTATATAAAATGCATAGTCAGTGATTATATTTTTCCACCTTGAATTTCTTATCATAAACCAATCAGTTTAAATTACTTTGGAAAAGTTTTTATTGGCTGATGTTTCTTCAACTGTCAAACATTATTCCTCTTTACAGTTATGTTAACTAATTGATCTATATATTGATCACATTCACTTTCATTAATGATCAATCTAGTCTTCCTCTCCTAAAAATTAAAAAAAAAAAAAAAGAAAGAAATATTTCCCATATTTTGGAAACTAGTTTTCTAATGATCGCATACTGCCAAATCTGCCTGATCTTCTTCACATTTTTCTGAATACTGAGGGACCTCATACAACCTTGTGGGTACCTGAGCAGAACACCGAGACAGCTAATGAGTCAACATTTCTGAAAACAAACAAGATTTGTTTCGAACGCCAAATCTGTATTCTCTTGAGATTTTAGAAGTGTAAAAGATTTTAATTTCACACATCGATAAAAAAAATTGCTGAAGTATATTTTGATACAGGTAGTTTATAAGGAAGTTATTGATTTAAGGAAGTCCGTTGTGAATTTTAAGGAATACAGTTGCCCATTGTCTGGACTGAGGTTTTTTGTCATCAAGCCACTGTCTATAAACTAGCATAAAGTGTCCTTCATTCCATAGAGACAACATATGTGACAGTGGTATGATCTATGGAGCCATCCTCACAAAGTTTGACAGCAGAAAAAAAGAAGTTCTAGGAAAAATCTGTGGGAAAAAAGTACAGTGTTTTTTTAAAGAAAGTATCCTGTCACTTTGTGATTTGTATAATTTTACATATTAGATTCTGGTGACAAAGTCATTAAAAATAACACTACTGTGATTACTATTTAATATTAAAAATACGTATTTTTATGTACTAAATGCATTTGAGCTCAGTCCACCATGAAAAAATATTGAGAAAAAATAATACTAGCAGAAACTCAAAGCCAACTTCTGCAATATATATACAGAACCTGAAATCTCAAGTCAATAAATCTATTTCTGACGCTGACAGGAATGTACATTGTAGCAAGAATGTACAGTCTTTTCCAAATCCTCTATTGAGTCATAAAGCTGGACAAGTAACGGAGGCTTATTAATAAACATTCCCTATAGATTTGGGGGCCATATGATACTCCAGATAATCCAATTCCTCCCATTATCTTGAGAAGCATGGGCTTAAATAGGATACATTCTCCTGGAGTTGCCAAGCCTCTTCAAGAACTGCAGAAATTTTATCATTTTTTTATGATAAGCTGAAAAGGGACTGATTTTCTCTGATTCCTTTCTGCAGTGATCTTTTCTTTAATGAGGTTCCCATACATCTTGTCCTTCTGAAAGACCCAGCTCATCCTTGGCCTTACTGGTTTATGAACTTTATTTATACAAAATTAATTGGGAAAAGACTTTTTTTGCTTTTAACTAGACTCGTAAGAGTAGCAAAATAACTGTGCAATGTGTATCTCAAAGACTGGGACTAGAGGGATCAGATGGAATCTTGCATGGATGGTGATAAGAACTACTTACAACTTAAAACAGATAGGCTCTTCATAGGCTTTCCCCAACTTTCTTGTTTTCAGTTGGAGAGAGTGATGGAGGAGAAAGGATTGTAACTGTATCCATAGTTCTGCCGGTTGTCTTTGTGTCTCAGGATGTTATCCTGAAGCATGGTGCTGAACGCTACAGTAGGATTCTGTTAAAAACGGCCGTAAGCAGACTGGAGTATGTTGTTGCAATTTGCTGGTGCCTTGTAGTTTCATTAGAACCCATTCCCCCCGAAAGGAA
This sequence comes from Burhinus oedicnemus, assembly GCA_008921705.1. Taxonomy (NCBI): domain Eukaryota; kingdom Metazoa; phylum Chordata; class Aves; order Charadriiformes; family Burhinidae; genus Burhinus; species Burhinus oedicnemus. The sequence continues at coordinate 2,109,864 of VFFE01009208.1, forward strand.
GAAGTGGATGTGCTCCTTCAGTAGAAGAATTTTTTCTTTGAAGGAATATTTCTGTTGTGACTGGGATAGACCTGTCCTGCTCTTCCATTACATCAAGAATGGGTAAGACATTTTACTCTAAAGTAGCTGTGACACTTCCTATTTTGACTGGCAGAAGATAAGACCAGACATCGCTCCCAATTTTCTTTTACTTTCTTTTAGATCAGTTGTTTGTACAGTGGGTAGAACTCAAGTGGTCTTATACATGGTTTTCTTTTCCAAAGATGATGCAAGATCTCAGCAAAGAGTCCTGCTTAAACAAAATGAAATAGGTTCAATAATCAGAAGTGAAACGTAGCTGAACTTTCCACGGGTCATCTTTGCAAAGGATGGAACTTAACCACACGCCTGTGTTCATCCATGGAATAACATGTCCTCAGCATAACCCTGGAGCAACAGGTGAAATGCAGCTTAACAGTCTTAGGTCTGACCAGTGTAAGTAGCCAGTCTAAGACACTGTAGTAGTGACCGACGGACTTACAACGGTTGGTTTTGAACTAGTTTTTCTACAGGTCATTTACTGTAACTTTCAGTAAAACCATTGTCAAAATAAGCATGTTTACAAGCACTCAAACACTATAAAATTCCTGAGGAAATACCTCACTTATGAACACAAATCATTTTATTCATAACTAAGCAAATTAAAACATAGTGAATTTCAGCCTCAGTGACTTAAGGTCACAGAAATAGATTTCAATAGACCAACGTACATAGCTTGAGGTTACATCACAGAAACTGGAATTTCTGCCTCAAACATACAGTTGTCAAAAAATGAACATACATAGACAAATCTGGTTTTGGAATGACATTTTATAATGAGGTGGGCCTTAGTAACAAAAGATTTTGAAAACTTCAAACTGTATATATCAGATATTTCTCAACAATCAAAAATCCATCTCAAGATGACTTAAAATGCATACCTGAAAATAAAGTAATTGCAATCATAAGTAACTGACTCATGCATAGTTCACTAGCACTTTTAAGTTGTATTTCTTGATCTAATTAAGTCTAATATAGTTTTCCTCTTACAAACAAAAGTACCTGTTTTAAAATGCTAACCCAGGCTAGCCCAAAAATTCCAAAGTATTTCAATGGTTTTGGATAAGTACCTTCATGATACAGGCTTACATCCCATACATTTCATTTAGAACCAAACTCCTACATATTTTGTATTGAAAATGAAAACTATTTAGAAATATTAGCAATTCTTAATATATTTATGCTGGTAATTCTTATGACAGTAAGATAAGGCTTACAGCAAACCTGAAATAGATTTTGCTCTTAAAAATCTAGATAGCAGGGTAGTTTACTTATCCCTTTCAACCACAAGATTTCTGTAACTGAATACCACACAAACAGGATTTCAAAGTCAAAGATTGCATCTAGGAATGTGATTTCCTCAAGAACAATTGAAAGCAATTAAACTACTCATATCATGTTACAATATCTCTATACCTAATTCTATTCAGGACCATGATTTAGCTCGAGGGTTGTGTGACTGTGCAAGTCAACAAGACAGAATACGCTCTTTATTTCCTAAATACTATATTGTTATTTATCATTAAATTCTATGTTCAATACTTTTGAAAAACTGGTGACTGAAAACTTGTGTAATCATTTTTTAGTGGGATGGCATACTGTTATAAGAGATATTACTGAACTTCCTAAATCAAGTCAGTATTAGGAAAAAATAAATGTCTGAAAAATGCTAAAAAAACCCCCAAATTTTCAATCTAGAGAGTCTCAAAACCGGGTAAAACCTCAGGTGTTAACAGGCGTGGAATTGTTGAGGGGGGAGAACTGCTTCAATAGACACACAGCTGGTTCCATAAATGATCTTTCAATCACATCTCTAGGCATCACGACATTAGGTGAAAAATGAATAAATTGAATTTTATTCTTGCAAAAATGTGAACACTTCTAACACGGAGTGGGAAACTTTTGTAAAGCGATCTGAATTAAGCTGAGCATGTCAATATGGAGAAGACCGGGTACAAATCCCAAACCAGAAACAAAACAAAGAATAAATATCCTCTTTATCCTATGGTTGTGTCTCATGAGTTTTAAAGATAATCTCATGATTCTTTCAGAGTAAATAATCTTGTTTGAGTACGAAATTGTAAATAAAAGTAAGAAAAAAAATGTGTTCTGTTAGCAAGTACAAATATTAATAAATGCTTCACTTCTTGAAAGATTATATTAATTGTACCATCCCAAAATAGTCCTTTAACACAGTAGCTTGAAAAAAGTCATCATTCACTAAGGTTTATGAAATTCTGCACATTTATTTTCACTTTTAGATATAAATTTATCAAATAGAGTGAGCTCAGTTAATTTAAACTGAGACACACTAGACAGCAAGAAAAATGCATTTTTAAAAGAAATGTTCTAGAGTTAACAACATGTTCCGACAAAATTATGGATTAAGATAAATAATCAGGTATTTTATCGTTCATTTAAACTGTCCACTACATTTCTTTTGGTTAGCCATTTCTGTCTGTAAGAACAGAAACATCCACGATTGGAAGTAAGCCTTTTGACCTTTCCTCACTTTCCTGTTACAAATAACAATTCTAAATCAAAAGAAACTTATGTAGAAACGAGACATATTATTTTCAAAGCGTATTGATTCTTAAACAAATAGCTCAATAAACATAACTTCAAATGAGTGTCCTTAATTACATTAGAAAGGGCAGAAACAGTAAAAGCTGAAATGAACATTTCCATGAGTTAAAGCTTCTCTTTTACATAGTCAGATGGCATTGTGAATTAATCAAATTGTTTTGTGTTCTTTTCCTTCTACTCTCATCCATGTATGGTTTTTATCCTTTCTTTCATTTTTCACCAGGACGTACTTAATGAAAATATCCCAAATTCTCTCCATGGTAGTTTAAGGGACAGGAGTGGCCACCTGCAAAAATTTTATACGACAGGTTGGACTAGAGTGGAGGTTTTGGCAGTGGTATTAGAAGTTCTTCTCTTCGTGGCACCTTTGTGGAATAAACAGAAAACAGTAAATCGTGATAAAGGTTACTTGGCTGCAAACCAGAAGCAACAGGGAAATTCTTCTTTTGCTACAGCAGCCTACTGAGTGACCCGCTGCAGTGTTTTTCGGCTTATTTTTGTTTCATGTCAGAGTGACATGAATAAACAGGGAGGAAGGTAAAATGGAAATGTTGTGACTGCAAGAAACACATTTCCAAAGTTTCAAAATTTGTTGGGTTTTAATTTGGTTATCTTACCTAGATATTGGGAAAATTTCAGGAAATAAAATCCTTGCCCAGCTCCAATGATGTTAGAGCTTTATAAATGGCTGGTATGAACATTGCACGCTCTTTTCATAGCATATATAGTAAGAAAAATGTGAATTATTTTATACAGTAAGAATAAAACTCTACTAAAAGCTGCAGCTCGCATCAGTGTTTGGTCTTCCCTGGTGAGCTGCAGTGGCGTAGGAAACCGTACCACACTGAGCTCTTCCACACTTCGGGTCAATAATGTTCTGCTATGTAAATAATCTGTGCTAAATCCTCAACATCTACAAGTAATAATGATAATTGGAGTAAGAGTCATACTCTGCACTCTTCTTGCAGAATTTCACTAAATTTGTAGCAATTTTAAACTCAACTCTTGGGGTACTTAATTAATGTAGAAAATGCTTATGTCAAAAAACTTTGAAACCTGAATCAGGTTTTACCATTTTTTAGGAGTAATTTAAAATACCAAAAGGAAAAAAAAAAACAGTTCCCTCCTTTACTAATTCTCTTGTTGCTCAAATGCATACTTATTCTTTTTGTAGGAATAAATATAGCTATTACTAATTTTAGAGAATACTTTCAAACCCTAAAAAATTATTTACACTGTTTAGCCTCATTTTAAATGTTGAGATGAACTGTTATCTTAATTTAGTTCCCCAACACTTAGCCAATTAATTAGTCTCATCAAGGTTAATGGAGCCAAATGCTAAACCACTGTCCTGTGGATTAAGTATTTGATCTTTTTTAGAACTAATTTGCATGTTTCTCCTTTTCACCCTTTCAGATTTCTTTATATAACTTCTCATCCTATAGGTCCGTAGCCTCTTTTCCAAAATTCATTGATGTTTTCCTTTTTGTCTATTCTCTACATATTTCAAGAAAACATGAAAATGTTGGGTCCAAATTTTCTGCTATTGTGAGAATCAGGGGAATCACAATTATATGCATCCTTAGGAAATTTGACTTCTACTACGTTGAAAATACGAAAAAGTTCTCAAATTGTTTTTTGTGAGTGTAGGATTGTATAAAAATGAAATTTTGAAGGCAAAACCCTCTACATCTGTAGTTCAGCCTATAAAATTAAAACCAAAATGAGGTGGTTTTTTTTAAAAAAAATAACTTGAGTACCATTTGTAAAGTAGTTCTGAAATTTCTTCATGGTATGCAAACTGTAGTATAAACTTGGTAAAAGCTGATTACCAAACTTTAGTAAATGAATTTTAAGTTCTAATCCATCCTGAACAACTTTTGAACTGGTTGGGTTTGTTTACTGATAATCTTCGCATTTGCTTATAGTCTGAACATTGGAAGTAAGGCTGCATTTACTAAATCATATTCAGTTAATCAAAATGTTGAAATAAAAGATATCACCGTAGACAAATCAAATAAATTGTAAATGTAATTAAAAAACATAAATCTTGCACTCTGACTCATCAAATTTACATTACCTCAGCTGTTTTGGTAATGTTTAATTCAGGGTGTCTGACATTGTGGGAGGCAAAAAACCAAACAAGCAGGTAAACGTCTTCTTCCTGGACATGTAAACAGAAACTGTTGCTTCTTCCATTGCTAGTAAGAGCAATTGTGAAAAAAAAATGAGTTTAGGAAGCCTTTGTTTCAATTTATTGGCAAAACCTGAGCACCCTGAGAGTTTTAAAAGCACATAAAAAAGATGAACATTTAGTCACGGCTGGTTAATAATATCTTATTCATCATGTGATCTACATGCTTTCTAAATACTGTGTGAATTTGGGTCAAAGGAGTAGATGAAAAAAAGAAGATATTAATTTTAGTAAGGTTACTCTTTATTTTCCCTTACACACAGAGTGCAGAACAGCAATTCATATGTAGACATCAAATCACCCAGAAGTAGTATAGCTCAACTACTGTTGCTGACACTGTACAAAAAAATTCACGGTGAGGAAATGATCTAACAAATTACATTCAGTCACCTTCTAAGATCTGAGTCAATCAGAACCAAGGGCAAATTACAAAGAGAGGAATTCTAACTGATTTATGTAGCATCCACAGATTGGTTCCAAGACCTATATCATTCTCCACAGAGGGAACTGCTATTCAAGCTTTAGTTCCTTTCTATGAAGAGAACGTTTGGTAGGCCGCTGGGTGTTTTTATGACACTAGTGAGAAGGAAGAAATTGTTGCGTGTGTTGTGTTTTCATAAAAACTCAGGCAAAAGTTAACTGACTGATTTATGGCTTCAGACTAGAAGGGTAGATTTAGATTAGATACTAGGAAGAAATTCTTTACTGTGAGGGTGGTGAGACCCTGGCCCAGGTTGCCCAGAGAAGCTGTGGCTGCCCCATCCCTGGAGGTGTTCAAGGCCAGGTTGGACGGGGCTTTGAGCAACCTGGTCTGGTGGGAGGTGTCCCTGCCCATGGCAGGGGGTTGGAACTGGATGATCTTTAAGGTCCCTTCCAACCTAAACCATTCTGTGATTCTATGATTTAGTGGTGGATTTTGTTTCTGTTAAAGAAATGAGAGACCGCATTGAGTAAAATGAAGACGTGGCGCTTGGGTACAGTGAGTGTTGTATGGAGATTCTCGCAGTGGATTATTTTTTTTTTAAAATACTGATCCCACTAGTTGAATCACTTTGCACAGAAGGTTGGGTTGCTTTTCCACAAGTAACTGTGAGCTCTGGAGTATGTTGCGGGTTTTCTGAAAGTTCGAAGATGCTAAATGACATACTGTTTTGAAGTGTAACATCATAAAGGTTGAGCTCCTATCTCTAAACAAAAATTGCTAGAGGTGAGCAAGAGGGGAAGCATCTATGTCTGCATTGAAGTTCAAAGGTGTTTTATGTTATAACGCAGTGTTTTATGTTATAACCCGGTGTGCTTTGTGAGCATTAAGTAGCTGCAATAAAGTGGGAAGTTCCTGCGTCACTGTCAGCAGACTTTCAGATTAAGGGCTTTTCTTTTTACTCTTCCTTGGAGAATGTCAAGCGCTACTTTACAGTGTTTTATTTGTATTAAATATTGTTTTTCTGATGATAAGCTGTGCTGCATTCTCTTTCCAAAAGTTATATGAGAACCTCGGAGTCCATTTTATTTGGACATTGCAAACAATGGAACCCGTGTTTATATAATGTTTTTTTAAAGTGCAGAGTTCTTGTATGTGTATTAGTCAAAACTTAAGCTGAGATTCTAGGAAAAAGAAAATGTAATAGTTTATCATATTGCATCAGCATCCCTTTATTTTATTTGCAGCATGGCAAGCTCTTCATTTTAGATAATAAGTGGAAGTATCTTTTTATATTGAAGGACCAGATATGCCTAAGGACTGTATCACATAGAATGTGCTTTGCATCGCAGCGTCATACATCTTTTCCATCATTTTGGAGATACAAGGAAAATAATCTGAGGGTTGGGAGGATGATTTGTTTCCCATCCTGACTAAGATGTATAGATTTCTCTTTTCTCTGTACACTAGTTGTCTGCCTAAAGGTGTCTGACAGTTTTCCTAGTATTCTACTTGTGAGATTTATTATTATTATTTTTCTTACTTCACATGTGAAAGTTTTGATTTACTCATCAAAGAACAGTGACATCTGAAAAGAGGACTATTTCAGGCTGGCAGTGATCTTCACTTAAGATCGCTTAGAGTGATCTTTAATTTCACTGAAACTGCTATTTTGTATTTGAATGAATGCAGATGATTTGACTTATTTGTTTTTAAAGTAACCCAAAGCAAGCCTGTGTCCATTCTAAGGAACTGGTTTTTTAATAACAGTAAGCCAAAAAAATGTACACTGTAAACTGACAAAAACCTGTAAAATGTATTGAATTAATTTAGTCACAAATAAAAGGCAAAAGATTTGTTAGAGCCCTAGACAAAAAGCTAATTACAAAGGATTGCAACTTGCAAACGTGTTTTGCTTCCTCTAATATTGGCTGCTCACTTAACAAGACATGTACTCAGCGCCTGGAAGTTTGGGCTGCAGTTACATTTTGTGGAGGACAATTTAATGGGCGTGATCAGAGAATGATGAGAGGAACCTCTAACGTTAGCTGGCTATCTAACCCAGAACTGTAAATAGCCTTTGGATCCCAGGCAGTAGGTACCTGAACACGCATATGTCAACAGATCACTGCAGCACTTAGACCTCTTAAGAGGCAAAGTTTGGATTGTCATTGGCTGCACTGTTTGTTCATGGATGTCTGGAGTTCCACATTAAATCTTCTTGATGCTTTGATGACCTTCTCCTCAATATGCCCACGAGTGCATTAGATATAGCACGGCCAGGAACTTCGGATCTCATGGCTAAATCCTGTCGAGGATTTCCCCAAATATCTCACCTCTGTGGCAATCTCAAAGCACACCCACTGCGTAGGACACTCTTTGTGGATTGGGGAAATGCATTAAAATTGTCTTAAAGAGAAGAAAATATGGAATCTGAATTCAGCCACTGAAAATGAATGCATGCTGGGTGACTGATGTAGGGTAAAGACTGGCAGCTTCTACTTTGGCAGTGACTTGTAACAAAAGATGGCTTTAACTTCAAGATATCCTGGAAGTTTACAAATGTTGATTGAAGGCCTTCCTTGGAATGTCGTGTAAGGGAACTGAGTCATGCAAAGCAATAGATTTGGTGACTCAAGACTATCTTTGATAGCTCCTGTTAGATAATTCATATGACATTTTGACGCCCTTTCAGCATACTCTTCTTGCATGCCCCTATCTTAAATATTTCAGCTCCTAAACTGTGGGACAGGAAAACCTTGATGGAACAGACACTGCCCTTACAAAAACTGTCCTTGCACTAAAGAAGGAGGAATGGAAGATACCATGGAACAGAATATTAAGTGATTTGACTTAAGTGATTTTAATGGATCTGGAGAATTTGCTAGAAACCAATCAAACGAAAAGAAACTTAGCAAGGATAAATGCAAAATGTTACATCTACCAAAAAAAAAAAAAAAAAAAAAAAAAACAAAAAAAAAAAAACAAAAAAAAAAAAAAAAAAAAAAAGAAAATCACAGATATAAAAACTGAAAACGCAGAAGACTAGATAATACAGCAAGACATTTAAGTTGAGTCATTATTATCTTGTGATTGCAGGACAGAGACATTTCACACTGAAAGGTAGTGTAGTGTAGAAACTAGAAGAGATTCCACTCTGTTAAGAGTTAGTTTAGGCCTTAATTGAAATGCTGCCAGGTTTGGAGGTGAGAGGCAGACATGCTGCAGGGATTCCACCAGAGAAATGTGACATTAATTTTAACACTTTAAAATATGAAGTGTGAAGAAAGAACTATTTTTCTTTCTCTTTAAAGGTTAGGTCTGGGGACAGATATGTGATAACCCTTCCAGCGTATTGTGAAGGCTGATTAACTGTTTTTCCTACAAATGAAATCAGAGGAAATCAATTTGTTGCTTTTTTTGGGGGGGAGGTTGTGTTTTTTGTTTGGGTTTGGTTTTGTGGTTTGTTTGTTGTTTTTTTTTTTTAAGTAAAAAATGGTTAGGTTTGATAAGAAAATAAACTAATTCATGATGGCTTTCAAAGGAGGTGGAAGAATGTCTTTCAACAATGATTTTTAACAGGAATTTAGCAAACATCTTTGACAAATATATTTGATCCTGCATAATAGGTGGAATAGATAATCTCCTGCAGTTAGCTTCCAGATATTTTTCTGTTGGTCTCCTTTTTGCATAAAAACAGTAGATTAACAATCAATTTGTCAGTAATCTTCATGGTAAAACTCATCCCAAGGCAATAGTTTTTATTGATCACAAGTCCTAGTCTAAGCACTGAGGAAAGATTTAAATATTTAATTGGGCTTTGTTTAGGGAAGGACTCATTAATCTGCCTGTGTCATTTCATAATTTAACAAATTAAGCAAAAAGAAAATAAAAATCACAATATATCTTTTGTATAACACATGGGATTTTACTGGCAGTGGAAATCGCTGTATTTTGAGGGACCTCGAAAGCAAGATGTTTCCACAAGGTAATACATGAACTGGAGTAGCTTTCAGGAAAATGCTATGCTTATCAGCGTTTTGAAACACAACAAAATTTCAGTGTGAGGTGTTTCAATGCCACCTCTGTGCCATTTGGATAGTCTCAGCCGTGCAATTCTGTGCATGGCGTGCAAGAATATAATCTCACTGAATACGTCAAGTGGCAGTTGGAGGAGCGGAGTATATCCGCAGCAGAGATGGACTATCGATTCTGATTGACCGTGACAGCACATACAACAAAATGCAGTTTGCTTGCAAACTGGATGTAGTTTGGATGTAAGCCTGGAAATTCTTTGTCCTTGAGTCCATGATCAAATGCACGTCATGTAGCTCAGCATTTCTGCAAGCAAATTTTCAGGCTGTAGCCCAAAGGAGACAACTACCTTGATGATCAGTGTTCTCAAATTTTACTGATACGGCGGTTGGATGAATGGGAAGTTACGCGTGAAAAGGCTAACAGAAACACAAGCCTTGTAAAAGGGCTGTGAAGAAGTAGTGTGGGTGGGAAGGATGTCGTCACTGAGGGAGCTTTTGGACAAGAAGGTTAAAGAATGAAACACTGGAGGAGGAAACAGCTTTAAATAAAAGAATTTTTGTTTTTTCTAGTTGGGAGGGAATTGCAAACACAGCAGACCTCAGTATAAATCAGTGGCTGAGTAAACACTTAAAGGAGATGATTGCCAATTAGTTACTTCACACTGCATTGAAGGATTTGTTTTAGTGTTGCTACTTTTCTTCAGAGCCCTTGAGTGCCTTGATATTCCCACTCGTTGCTGGCCATTACTGCTGCAGCGCTTACATCTGTATTTTACTTGAAGATCTGTAGGAGGCAAAGTTCACCATTTTAAAAAAATTCAGATATCTTAGCTGACTAAGCTGCTTGCACTTAAAGAAATGTGAATATATCTCCTTGCTGATTTTGCTGCTATTCTTGCTGAGAAGAGCAAGCAAAATCTGACTGGTTTAGGCAGCTTTAAATAAACCTTTAGATGACAATCCATCACACAAATATTCAATAAAGAGGTTTTTTTTGTCTTTTTGTAACAGTGATTTTCCCCGCCTTCCCATTCAGGGTCTAGACTTTTATTTTGATTATTCAGCATTCAGAAGCCAGATGTGTAGCTTTTAGGAATGCAAATGCCAAACTGCACCTTTCTTCAGAACCGTAATCCTGAGAATCACAGAGAACAAACATCCCGATTGGAAAACAGAGTAACTTTGTCTGTATTTTTTTTTTTCCTTAAATCTCCTTCACCAGACTTCTGCCAATGACAGCAATAACCGTTGTCACAGAACCTTTTTTACTTTCTTTTTTTTTTTTTTTTCTGAACAAATTTCTGAGCAGCAAGAAATCTGTACCTAAGGCCTTCATCATGCTGATGCTGCTGACAGTGGCCTAATCCTTTAAAAAAAGGATGAGGGGAAAAAAATGATACAGGTATGTTCAGAACATCAGTCTGTTTTGCATCCAGCTGTATCTAAACGTAAATAAGCAATTTCCTTGCAATTGGAATTGTGGGAGAAAACCAAGTAAGGAGGAAAGAAGAAATTTAATACGAAGTAGCTATATACCTCCACGTAAGGGTATGTGCAGCGTACAAATTGTGGGACGGGCTATGCCGAATTGAAAACATGGTTGAAAAATGCATTATGTTTGGCATCTGCTTTTTCTCCTTCCTGCTCGTGATTTCACGTTTGGTACACAATCCTAGTAGCAGGGTATTATTGACACAAAATAACTTTTGTCACGAACTCAGTGTACCATTGATGTTTACTGACCCAAAATGTTTGTGCCCAATATCATAAAAATTTATGTCAGCAGTTCCACTAACCTTTATGCTTATTCCTGTTAAACTTAGTCCTTTTCTTTTGGCAAATCATATATATGTATTATATTTTTTTTTTTTCAGTAGTGTTGCATCTCTGATGGAAAATCAATGATTTGGAACCATTTTTGTATAGATTTCTGGCACTGGAAGTTCTCTGCAGGGTAAGTTCCTTTGCACCACTTCTGAAAGTATAAAATCCTCAGATGACTGCCAGGAAAACTGCGTATTTTAGGAGAAAAAGGCAAATATCTATTTTTAAAACATTTTTCACTAAGCAGGTTGCTTCTACTATTGGAATACTTGTTGAAAGCCTCCAAAACTCAATTATATTTCTATCCCTAATATTCAATGGCTCTAAAAGCGTCATCACACTTGCTCCTAGATTTATTTTGGTGCCAGATGTTTGGAGTTTTTTAGACACTGCATATTATTGGGTACTATCTTTCTCTTCAACCTTTCTTAGTCACCAGGGTTGGGGTTTTTTTTCATCTTTCTCTCTGACTACCTTCAAACTTGCATTGTTTTGTTAAATTTATTCTTTCGATGTGGTTAACTATACAGCCATTCAGTAGATCTTAAACTTGCATAAATTGTCATAAATACATGGAATGAGAACTTACCAGTGGATCTATTTCACCTTAGAATATGAGCTAAATCTTTGTCAAATTTAGAACTTGATTTCCTTTCTCAAGGTTTGAGGCTTAATTTTTGGTAGCATATATATATTCTTTATAAGTAGGGCATAACACGCTTGAATCTTTGTGCCTCTGGTATGCCAGTGTTTTTTCAGCTTGCTGGGGCCAGTCTGTACAACACTGTTATATTCCAGTATTTAATTCCCACAGTTTTAACTGTATCTGTAAATAATTACAGTCTTTTTTATTTGTCTTAACATAAATTGGTAAGTATTTTCAAAAATTTAGGCGTGTGGGAACAGTAGGACAAATGCATAAAAGAATTATACAATATCTGTTTTTAATTACAATAACTTTCAACATAAAATAGGATTCCACAAAAAACACCACAGGGAAGTAAGAAAAAGGAAGTTAGCAATTCAAAATCATGAAGTACCCTTATTGGATTTTGACATGTAAAGTACCAAAGGACTTCGGATTTACAGGCTGTAAAATAGTTCTCTATTAAAGTACAATAAGGAACAATAGAAGGGCTAACGTTCAGGTTAAGGAACATTATTGTCTCGATTCTATTACACAGTACAAAGGCTTAAATGTTGGACTGCCTAGACAATATGGGAAGAAATCGAGGAAAGAAAATAAAGAAATTCAGCAGGAGCAAAAAGCCATCCTAAAATCTTATTCAGTGTTCAGTTTTAGAGGAAATTCTTTTGTACTGCTTCCAGGAGCCTTTCCTGTCCAAGAAATGATATCTTCAAAGGTTTATAATCATCAGGTAAAAAAAGTACGGAAAGACAGTCAGAGTACATAGAGATGGATTGTTTCCTGTGTCCCACACCCATATTTTTATACATCTTACGGGAGTTTGCACAGTGGAGGTTCAGAGTTTTCTGGTAATCACCTGGACTAGCAAGGGTTGCACAGGACCTTCTGCGAACTCAGTACCGCCTGCCGAAGTTATTACAGGGTAAAACCTATGTTCAAGACTACCTGATGAGTCCACTACACTCCCAGTTTCAGGGGAGTTTTAAGAAGGTTAATATTAATAACTTCAACATGGAAACGTTCAGATTTAAGATAATCCACAGTAAAAAATTTAAGTGGCTTTACTTTTAAGATCATGCATAATTCTATTGATTTTGAGAGGAATGGCTCATGCTTAAGTTACTAATACAATTTACAAATGCTTCGATGGAACAAGGACCTGCTGGGTGTCAAAATTCAAATTCTGCTGATCCTGTCCTCTCACTTCATGGATGCTACCTTTACACTCTTCCTGCCTTCTTCTAAACCTGCTTATCCTTGCGTAAAGCCAAAATGTATGTGCAAATATGTAACGTATGCACAATTATAGAATTAGGTAGTTAAAGAATCCAAGCAACGCTGATACCTTGTAAATGCTGGAGTTCAACTGTAAGCCCCCAGAAACAGTGTTTTGTTCACTTACAGAATAGCATTGGCAACATTTATTTCTGTCATAACTTTAGGGTTTCATAGAATCATAGAATCGTTTAGGTTGGAAAAGACCTTTAAGATCATCTAGTCCAACCATTGACCCTACTCTACCAGGTCTGCCACTAAACCATGTCTCTAAGCACCTCATCTACACGACTTTTAAACACATCTAGGGATGGTGACTCCACCACCTCCCTGGGCAGCCTGTTCCAATGTTTGATAACTCTTTCCGTGAAAAATTTTTTCCTAATGTCCAGTCTAAACCTCCCCTGGCGCAACTTGAACCCGTTTCCTCTTGTCCTATCACTACAGGTTTTCTACAGGTACTCCTGTTTCTGTAGATAGTCTAGGAAGCCTATTTTCTCTTCTTGCCATTTTACAATTGTATAATGTTCTTATTTGTCTTGGCATTTTAAAATATATGATGCATCTTTTTGTTTCTTAATATAATGGGTGTTTCAACAGTAAGTTAGCATCTTTCATCTGCCATAATGGAATTGATCGTGTACTAAGTTTTCTGTGATCAACTACAAGAAAACATTTTATGTTTTCACTGCTCTCACATTTTTCTAAAAGTTAGTATATTCATTTTGTTTAAAATGTTTCAGATCTTTAAGAGTCTATTTGGTTTTAAACATGAACATGAATCTTTTTTCAATGAAGTTACTTGCTGATGTGTGAAAAAGCATTTTCTGGTTCTGCTGTATTCAGGAGTGGGGAGGTAGCGTCAATTCTTTCTAAGAGCGCCAACAGCGTATTTGAAGTTAATTCATATATCAATCAGCATCCAAAATCTTGGAAAAAACCATGATCTGGCAAACCCCAGACACCTCAAGAAAGAGTCAGATAGTGGGAAGATGAAGTAGCTAAAGGACAACCTAAAACATTAAGGCAGAAAGGTTTTGGACAGTTAGATAAAGTGAGGTTGTATCTACATTAGCACATAGAGTAGTGCAATAGGGTGAGATCTATGGAGAGAGAATTTGGTGGTGAGGACCTCCCATTCACAATATCTGTATTTGGGAGGGGAGAAGGGAAGCTATACTTTGGACTAGTTCTATTTTAGTTCTGGAGGCTAAATTGTATTTTAGTCCCACCAGTTGAAGCATATCAAGGGCTGCTGGAGTGCACCTTTCAGTGTACTCACCTAAAAGAGTGTAGATTCCAAGAGGAGCTCAGTGTCTGTGCTCCAGAATCACAGCCAGTGAGGCATGTGGACACGATCAAAAGCTAAACCTTGACTTGAACTAAAATGTGCATTAAGTACCTCCAGAAATAAAGCAACCAAGCTTCACATAGAGTTTACTGAAGGTTATCAGGAACTCAATAACCAGAAATTCCAACGGCATTACAGGTGTCTTGACCCTAACGTGAATTCGGATCACTCTTTTATCAGCACCAGTCCCAACTGGACTAATTTATACAGCCTCAGTATATGGTGTAAGAACTGCAAACATACAAGTGAACACTAGTATTAGTCGGTCTAGATTTTCCAGGCCAACATTATTCATTCCAGTGACACACACATTTTACATGAGTAGCGCATATCCGTTTTTATAAGCTGCTTTACAAAACGAAATGTGAGCATAGAGTTCATCATAGTTGTGCTGCACCAATAGGACTAGAGGGCAAGAAGTCTGTAGGTTTAGCACAAAAAGGGCAATATAGTAATATCACACACAACCCAGGTCAGAACAGCTGTGCGTTCTACCACCCGCCCCTCCCTCCCCCCAAAAAGGGGAAGTTATTTCACCCTTCGTGTGTTTTGCTGATGTTTCCCTCAAAAGTGGGATTTGTGAAGACGTTTTGTCCTGGGACTCCTGATAAACCATATGAGGAGTTTATGGAATGACAAACAGCACCACATGCCTGACTGCAGTATTCGCTACTCTATCTACCTAGCCATGTCTTTATCTACCTATCGCTGGATTTATCTCTGTTTGCTAGTCTTCATATAAAAGATTTTTAGTGAATATAGGCAGAATAGGATGGCAGAATGCAGACGGAAAGCAAGTTGAGCTTTCACGTTTTTCTTTATGTCAGGGACAAATATCGCTCCGCAGCCAGGGAAGCAGTGCTTTGCTTTTGGAAGGTTTTTGGTCTGGGTTTCTTCTGAGTCAGACTTTTTGCAGAAGGCAAAAATATTCCATATCTAGTGCTCTGGACATGGATAGTGCATGCTTTTCCTGCGGCGTCTTAGTCTTACGGACACAACAGGTGTCCTCCTGAAGTCCAACTAGTCCATTTAAACAATGTTGAAGCTTCTCTCTGGCATCTTTTACCAAGTGACAATTTTATGTTCTCCTCCTTATTTTTCATCTTCCTATTGTCAGCAGTGTCCTAGCTTTCCATCTTCTGCGTTTTTCATTTGTCCGCTGACAATTTGCCAAGTAATGATGTTCTTCCAAAGAACAATCTTTGCGCCCTCACAGAGGATTTTTTACCTACTCTTACAAATGTTTACTTTGAAGTGGGGAAGCTGTGATCTGAAATATCACTGATGTAGCTGCAGGCTGAAATGGTGCTGAAAAGTTCAAAACAGATTCATAATGAGATCTAAAGAAGTAAATGATGATTAGTTTTAGCACTTCAGTTAATAAGATTGCATGTGAAGATAAATGTACTGTACTCTTAAACATCGTGAAAATTATTGGCTAAAAGGAAATAAAGAAGAAAAATTGGATTGGACAACAATTATCAATAGTGCATTACTGCAGCCTAAGTCTGAATAAACTGATCTTAGGGAAAAAAACCAAACAAGGGCTGACATGCTGTGTCCATTTCTAACAATCGATATAGTGACTAATCATGTCGAGCACAGAATGGTGTCCACAGCTAAAATCTTTATTTGCTTTTAAGCAGATTGAAATGTGAAGTTTCCTTAAATGTAAATAGAACCATATTTGAAAACATAGATACTCTAGTAAAATGTATTTTGAAGCTGGGAATTTAGTAGCGTGGTATCAACATTTGTATGTATTTGATATTCAAGTGGGCTCTCGTTTTGCAAAACTGTTTTCATCTACAGATTGTTCTTGATATAATTTAAAAGCAAATGACAGAGGTGTTCCTATACACAGCATAATCTTGGCTGATACTTTTCTTGATATAATAATTTCTTACAGGAAGATTTTTATGTATTTCTGGTGGAGAAAACATTTTTGTATTTTTCTCAATTAGTAATCCTAAAACTATTTGGAGATGGAGGAAACATTTAAAAACTCAGAGGAATAACATCTTGAAATATACTAATATTTTGTTTTCAGTACCTGTTGGAAGGAGGCAAAGATAGATTTAGAAACCACTTAAGCAAACTGGATACACACAAGACAGTAGATGGACCGGGACTGGCTGGCGCGCTGTTGAAGGAGATGGCTAATGGCATTGCAAGGCTATTCTCTGTTAACTTGGAAAGATCACGGGGATCTGCAATGTCACTGATGACAGAAAAAGGCATGAATGTCACACCCATCTTGAAGAAGGGAAAGAAGGAGTACCTAGGGAGCTACAGGCTTTGTCAGCTTCATTTCCATCCCCAGGATGACTGGCCCTGTAAACAAAGGGAGAGCAACGGACGTTGCTTACTTTGAGTTTAGCCAGATAGCTAATAGCATTCCAGTAGCCAAACTGGGGAGGTGGCTTGGATAGGTGGACTATATGGGTGTGGAAAACTGACTACATCACTTAGGCTTAGGCTTAATCAACAATTTGATGTCTAACGGGCAGTTAGATGTTTATTAGGGATATTAAATAGATCAATAAAAACTAGATGGTAGAAGAAGAAGGCAGGGGAAAGAGTTTTTTTCTTCCAAGGCAACCATTGCTAAGAGACTGGGTGGCCATTGGTCAGTTTGTGGGAGGTGATCAGTGATTGCTTTTGTGTCACTTATTATTGTTTGTTTGTTTTGTTGGCATTTTTGTTTGTTTATTTTTAGGTTTTTTTTTTCTTTTTCTCTTTGCTTCATTTATAAAACTGTCATTCTCTTCACCCATGAGTTTTCTCACTTTTCCTCTTCCTATTCTCTACCCAATCCAGCTGGGGGTGGGGGTGTGAACGAATGGCTGTGTGGGTGCTTAGCTGCCGGCTGCGGTCAATCCACAACAAGAACCTTGGTAAGCTGGAGGACTGGGATTACGAAGTTCAACGAAAACGAATGCCACCTTGGGTTTCCTGACTTATGAAGAAAATCGAAGAGGGAGGTACAAATAACATACTGAAAAGTAAAGTTTGTCTTGTACCTTTACTGTAAATTCACAGGGATAAACTAACAGGAAGATGACCAATGTCACCATTTGGGTAGTAACTTTTGTAACAGGCTTTAGAACAGGCTTTTAGAATATACTGACTCAACATAGCTAATACTGTTGAGTCGTATTAAAACTATATGTTTATATCACCTCCTTATAGATTCTTGGCTTGCTCACACTTTAAGGACTGTGGGCTATTCTTTCCCTTTATCTTTGGGAATATATGACAGAGCTGGAAAAGACGATCCAAGAGAGGTTCCAAAATAATGGAATGGTTTTCATACTGGTAGGGTAAACTAAGGCTCTGCAATGCTGAACAGATGTGACTTACTGGGTATCGTGGCTGTCTACAAAACAGGACTGTCATGGAGAGAAAGGCTACAGAGGAACCAGTCCCTACAGCTTTCAGTTCAAGAACTAGGTGCCAGCATGTTAATATGCCAAACTAACAAAAAGAGGTGGTTTATCACAAAGTAGGTGATGGCTGTGCTTGTTTCTTGCCAAAGTGTGCTGAGGCTGCAAAATGTTTACTTGGGTTCACACAAGATCCATCAGGAGTTAATAGGCAAACAGCATCAAACTCGAAAGCTGAGCTGGAAATCATTGGAAGCAGTATTGGGAAAGAGGAACAATTTATATATAAAAGGAAGAAGTATATTTATGAACTATATAAAGAAGAGATTTTTAATCTTCCTTATGACTGTTATTAGACAGCTCTGAACTCCTGAAAGCTTTATCTGTTGAGTTGTCTTAAAGACTGTAGGAGTATTTGCACCCGTTTCCATGAAGACTTGAACGTAAACTGTTTGTTTAAACCACTGCAGAAGTTAGGCTGGATACTCTAGTTCAGGTCTGAAGTAGCGCTATTCTACTTTGATTTAAACGGACAGGAACAGATTTAAGTCACCTTGAAGGAAGATCTTAAGAGCTACAGCAATAACTAAATTCCTATAAGAAATATATTTTTTATATCTATTTAACTAGTTGAGCTTTTAGATATAGCTATGTAACTTAAGCTCAAAGTAAACAGGGTGTTAAAAAAGACGTACTTTCAGAGGCTTGGTTAATCAGCTATTGCCTGAATAATTGGAAGGGAACAAAGGCAAGCACAGTGCTCCAGGGGTTAGTGTTGCTGTAGAAGGTGGGAACCTAAATAATGACATGTAAAAAAAAGGCAAAATGAATTCCTACTAATTCTAACTCAAATTCTAGTAGACAACGATAGGTCACAAAAGGGAGCGCTCATTAAATTTCAGTAAACTTTGCTCTTAATTAGTTTAAATTAAAAAAATAAATAAATTGTACCTTAGTGTATGTATAAAAGTAGCCATTTGCTACAGAAAGTGCAAACTATAAATACCATTGAAAACAGAGACGTGATAAAGTTTTCTGGTGACTTCATTTACTCAGAACAGCCCCATCATCAGAAGGAACATGTAGAAAAGTAGTAAAAGCCAATTTTAAACTTAACAGGAGCAATAGAAGTGACAAATGATAGCCAGCAGGACTCTATGCCGTTGCAGCTTGCTGAACCAGATGTCCAGGAGATTTCCAAAACACTGAGAATAGAAACATAATTTCTTACCTGAAAGTTACCATGGATCATCTGGATAGCTATTTTACATTCCGAAACAAAACAGTATTTGAGAAGCTCTGTTTTTTTGGAGGCAGAACAGTTGGAGTCAAAATCTATATATTGTTTCATAAAAAAACTCAGCTGTAGCACACTCAAAAATGCCACTGTGTTATGGCACTTTTGCAAAATGAGGTTGTCAAAACTTACCCTGTTGACAATTGTAGGAACAGCAGACTCGGGGAATATTGACATAGACCAAGCTTGACATTTGATAAACTGCTAGGCACTGCTGTAGCAAGAAAGCATTCCTTGGTGCCAGGCATGAAACATAAATAAAACTATTCCAGTAACACCGCAGTGAATTCTATCAAGCATGAAGGCGGCAAAGTTAGTGAACACGGTGGTCGTTTTAGGGGCTGTCTGAGCAAGAGATCACCCATCGCTGATGAGATCCACCCAGGTCACTGTTTCTGGGACTTACTTCCTAGGAAACAGAGTGTATGGCTGGATACAAGTCTGCCTTCCCTAAAACAAATGAAAAAACCACTCTTACGTGGAGACATCAAAAATACTGCTATGCAAAGTAAAGTAAAGACCATATATGATGGGGAGGAATTAGAAAAATTAATTTAAAGTATCAGCAATTTTCAGTGAGAGTTAGATTCCTAAATCTCTCTGGGCTTCGTTTACTGTACTCTTTTAAAGATATCAACACAGAACTTCAATAGAATGTAATGTCTGAAATTTCATAGAATGCAATGTCCGTTGCAGAGGTCATCGCCTATAATATAAAAATAGTTTCCTACATAGGAAATAAGTCGCTATTATTCATATCTGTATGATGGTAACAGTTGAGATGTTAATAAAGGACTGCTGCTTCATTATTTCAAGCTTTGCATATCTGATTGCTACAATCTAGCGTCAAGCTTTTCTTCTACTACTTTTCTAAAAAATTTTTTTTAATTATTTAGTGTCTGGGACACTATACTGCTGTCATTAATAAATCACCTTTGTAGGTCACATCTAGGTCAAAAACAAAGGATGGAGTTTGGAAAAAAAAATCTTTATCCTCAAAATAATCAAGGTGCTGCACTGTGAAATACACTGAGTAATCTCAGTCTTCAGGATGTTCTTCCCTTCCTTCAGCTAGGTCTAAACTGGTCTTTTCCCCCATCATGCTTGGAAAACAGGCCAGAAAATCTATCCTACTTTATGCTGTTTCTATTGCCTTTAAATGAAACACAACGTTCACTTCCTAGCCTCTTTGCCAGCCAAGTTTGCCTATCGTTCTCCATTGCCCACTCTTGACTTTTTCCACAGTCTTTGGTTCAGGCATTCATAAAGCCTTGTTCATACTATATGTGGTGATACCACTTTCTACCTGAGAAACTAATTTACAGAAACGAGTCACAAGATGCAGACACAAAAGTTGTGTCCATTTAACACAGGAATATGAATGCAGGTAGCTGTTTGTTCACTACTGCTCAAGAAAGGTGTGGCAGTATTCAGAATGGAATTCTGTTTGTTCGAGTCCCAGTTTTCTTCTTTTACCACAGTCTTGGCTTTTTCTAGAAGAATGAAATTCAATCCTTGTTATAGGTTGATATTAAACTTTTTATCCATGTGGTTTGAAGGACAGGAATGGAAATGAGAAATGAACTACCTATAGTTGAACCTACAGGGTTTTGCCACCATTTTTTAATTCCTTACATACTGAGTGTAAATAGAATTATCCCATTAATAATGATGTGTCTGAAGCCAGGAAAGAAAACAAAGCAACAATAAAAATGAGCAAGCTGGCCAGGGCTTGGCCAAGGGGATAAAGATAGGAGCAGATAATAATAAAGAAATGGCAACTGCGCTTGTACAGCTGGAAGGTCAAGGGAAAACTGGGAGAGCAGCTAAGCCTATGACTAATGCTGTTATAAGAGAATATAGGGCATGAAGAGTCAAGAACAGTAATAGTTCTGTTGCAGAAGTGTGCATATAAAAAGAAATCCATCACTTAGGTTGTGTTATTTCTTGTGTTTTCTATTTTCCTTTTGTGTCAGACAATCTAGAAAAAGCTGAGCTTAATTAAACTGCATATTTTTATGCCATGTTTTTCTTATTTAACTATTTTAATTAAATCACTTAATTAGTATTTTAGTTATTTAGCTGTATTTTGAATTTTTATTATTCTTTAAATATCCCATCACATTTTCTAAAAAATAATTTTTGAGTTAAAAAATAAAAACAAAAGAAGGCATCTATTGCATTAAGACAAACCTTGCGTTGTTCCTGTGTTGGCTAGAAAGCATAGGATGAAAAATAGGAGTTGATATTTGCATATAAATTATTAGTAAAAGTTTTCTTTACATCATGATATATTTATGATTCTAACATATACTTATGATTCTACTTTGCAATTTTTCCATTTTGAAATGTTCTGTTCCAGGAACATTTCAAAAATAGTAAATGGCGATTTAATTTCAGTTACTTGTTTAGATATAGGTTAGATGAAGTTTAAGCAAGTCTTAAAATTTGAAGACAAAGGGTAAGTCAGTGACCTCTTGACCATCATCAGTATTTTGAGTCCTGCCTTTCAGCACTGCTCTGAGCTCTGATTAAGCTCTACACCTCTACACTTGATAAAGAACAGGGTTCCGAGGAGCAGAGAAGTAATAGGACCATGAGCGAAGAGGAGGCTTGAAAGACAGTACATCGAAGAATGAAACACCAGCAGAATTAAAAGCGAAAAGAAAATGATCACCCTAGCAGAACGAACAGGATGAACAAAAAAGGACAGATTTATAGAGTTTATCGGGCCATGCTGAATAGAGATAGTAGCAGGACTAGCGATGTAAGTTTATAATGTTGTTTGACCTAAGATTGCACCCATGCATCTGCTTTTATTATGCTTTTTGTTATTATGAAACACTATTGCTTCCTCTTTTGGTTGTACCACAAAATGTAGTAGGTAATATTGTTACGGAAAAATTTGTCTACTATCTGGTAGTTGACAAGCTCACTGATGTTTGTGCTGAGCAAGGAACAAAACTTTAATTCCATATTCTTACTTCTCAAAATTCAGGTATTTGAGAGAAAGTGCCAAATAGAAACATAAACAATGGAATGCCCCAATTAGGACAATAAAGAAGTATATTTTTGCCTCTATATTTTCCCTTTGAGTTAAGTAACATGGTACAAAATATAGACATTGTTATGTATACACGTAGACATTGTTATGTTTACATATGTAAGGCACTGAGCAAACTAAGGTTCAGAAAGATCACATTTGCTTATTAGTGTTCTACAGCATGGATTTATTTTTTTTTTTTAAGAAACTGCTTATCGTTCTTTCCACTGTAGGGAAGGGACTCTTAGGTCCTGATTCATTACATTCAATTTTAGGGCTTTGATGTAGCTAACCTAAATTAAGAGCCTGCTTCTTGTATAATTAATGCAAAGAGGCTGGAATATATATAAACAATGAGGCCCATTTAAGATCTCTATTAACTGTTAGAGGTATTTATCTATTTCCAATAAAGAGGGAGAGGGAGCTGATGGTGTCTTTCCTTCTTAATTTAGATGCCTTGGATAATTGGCTAGGCGGGATGACTGAGTTACTCCTTTACTTTCAAGACAAGGAAAAAGATCAACCTGAACTAAAGGCATCCACCTCTTACTGGATATGCTCCCTGCATAGCTACTACATCAAGCAGAAATGCAATTATTTAAATCCATGGACAAATATTATTTAAGCTTATGGACAAATTTTCTAATACTTTTGCTGGCTGAGGTTTGATACTAATTTGAAGTGTCTCTAAAACTCTGTTCGGAGAGGCAACATACATACAGTTTTTTCTTACGAATACAGGCTCCCCCTCTCCCCACCTCTAGGTAACCTAGTTAAAAAAGTCAAAGTGTCCTAACATTAAGAGCTATGGAAATTAGATATTTAGTATGTGTGTAATTAGTGAGAAGTCTGCAGTCTATGTGTCTGTGCTAAACAAGATCTCATTCTGTGCATTCTTACAGAGCCTGAATTCTCACCACCAGTGAGGACAATTATACAGCTCTGATAAGGAAAAGATGTTTTAAATATGGAACAAACTTAATTTATAAGCATTTTCATGTATGCTTTAAATAGCCAAAATAATTGAGGTGACATTTGTATGAATAAGGATGATGAGTTAAAAGAAGGTATTTAAGGAATAATATGCAGCTGAGAGCAGTGAGATTTCAATATATAGTCTATAGATGGTTATTGAATATTATTCAAGAGTAAGGTTGTCCAGATTTTTTTTTGCCTGGCAAACACTAAAATGTTAGTTTTAGCTCTACATTAGAATGAAAGCTTTCTTATCTTTAAGGAACTCCCTAATCCATGCCTCTACTTTCTGTGACCAAAACTCCCATGTTCACAACAGCCAATAGTTTCAGAGTTAGGCCTCATCTGGGATGTGAAGAAGCACAGATTCAAATACTTATTTTTGTGTATAAACTCTCTTGTTTGACTCACTCCACCTTGTATAAATATCAGTTGAGTCGGAGGAAATAAGTTTATAACTAACAATGTTACCACAGTTTGATTCTGCTATTTAAACCTTTCAACACTTTAAGAGAACAACAATTAAAAGAAGATATACGTCGATTCTTCCTGACAAATGCCCCTACTTTATAGGAAAAATACATTATTAATAAAATAAGGGAAGAAAAGAAGGAAGGTATGCATGAGGAAGACCTCTTAAACTAAAGAACTCTGTGCTTTCAAGTCTTCTAATGTGCAGGAACTCTCAGTCTGACAAAATCCTTTATATTTGTGCACGTGTACATACATACATGCATATATATATACATACATACACAGTTATGCACACGTGCGTACACATGTGTGTGCACACGCAAACATACAGATACACACGTACTGACATGTTCTTGTGACCTTTCTGGAGTTCTACACTTGCTAAGAGGCATTAAGCAGCTGCTTAATGTTGGCTTATCTTCTGCCATAAGCTTTAGTGCGAAAGGTGGAATAAAATAAACAGACTATTATAGCTTTCAGTCAGGAGTTTTAATTGGCATTAATTAAATTGGCTTCCAAAGGGCACATTATGTAGGGGACTTCCCCATTTAAATAATTAGTCCATGTTTATCAAGCACATTAGTTCTGGTAGAAAGCCAAATTCAAAAAGAGGACATACAGACCAGGTAAGTGTTCAACTTAAGTGCCTCCTAATTGTTTTGCACTAATTATTGGGAGCTTTTATTATGCAACTGTTAATAGTATTGCAGCTTTCTTCAGTAAGAAGCACTACCAACATGCTTCTGGACTGAATATGTCTTTTACATCAACAAATCTCCTAATGAAAGCATGAGAAATACGTAGGAGTGTCCAGAAATTGCCTGGAGTCAATAAGTCTTCCTCTTCCTATACAACTTCAAAGTAAATGAATTCTCATTTAGTAAAGCCAGAAAGTAATTTTGTTAAAGCCTTGTTTTTTTAGCACAGAAACAATAAACTTTTGTGTATAACTTTATTTCACTAGTTAGTAAAACATTATATGGAAACTGTAAAATATTGAGGCTTTGTGTATTCTGCTTGACAGAATTCTCGTTCCGTACTAATGGAACATCTTTCTTTTCCAGTTTGAGACTCAAAAAAATAAAAAAGGCTCTTACTTTTTTTTTTAATTCCCAAATTTCACTTCCTACTCAAAAAGTTTACAGAATACAAAATATATCCAACTGCTTTTTGTTACTAAGAATATTACTTACACCTTGGTGTCAGATATCGCAAAATCTGCATTCAAACAGCTTGTAAATGCACTAAAAAGATCTGCCGTAAACGCTTTCTTTCCCAGCTCTCTATCCAGGATTCCTGTACAGAGAGCACTTTTAGGATTAAGAAGTTAGAACTGGAATTGTTAGATGCATGGAGATCTTTCTTTCTCACGTGGAGATAACCAGTGAAAGCATTTAAACAATGTTATCTGAGTGTTAAGACGTGGTAAGGTTTGGCGAGTCATTTAGCTTAGGTATATTTTAGTTCAGCAGTCTGAGGAACACAATTCTTTTGGGAGACAAGAAGAAAAAGGCTTGGTTTTATTTTGTTTCTTTGAATTAACTGTGTGTACTAACGTTTCAGAAGAGATCAGAGATTTAAAAAATGGTAGAACCTCCCTTGCTGAAGGAGTTGAAATCATCACCACCTATCAAAACAAGGCTACGTCTCAGCAAAGAGCTTGCTACAAAGAACAGAATACAATATTGCAAGATAATCTCTACTAAGATTGAAGAGAACAGTGATAATAATTTTTAAGCATAATTTGAATGAGTGATACCTAAGTTAGAGGAGGATTAGTGTTCAGCGTTTTTCCATATTTAATCCAAGAGAGGAAAATGTGGCAGCATAATGACTTATCAGCATCTAAAGGGACTCACTTTCATGAGTGCAATAAAGGATGTTCGAAATTCAAGAATTTAAATCATGCTTAAGTCAACACAGGATGATTATACTATTTTTCCTTTCTAGCAAAACTCCTCACAGCATCTAGCAGACATGTTTTAATCTGCTTAGCTTGTATTTACATTGATTTTTTTTTTCTTTATATCCTTTCTCCAATAGGTCTTGATTTAAGACATAAGGGATTGGTAATTTCACTGAGGAAAATCATTGTATAATATTGCACAAGAGCAGGAAGGCTTCCAAAACATGAACTTCCTTGAAGTTGCATTATTCTGCTTCTGAAGTGTCTAGCTTTCAGCCCAAAGAACCTGGGCTGTAATCTTTCTCTACCAGTTCTGCAGCCCTTCCTACTGAGACATTTTTCTCTAGGCATGCACTTTTCTCCACTGCACTCAAAGAGGTCCTGTGCAAGGAGGGTTTACACAGCTTAAAAACACACAGCAACTCTGTGTGTGCCTAATACAAACAGTGGAAAAGTACGGTACCAGCTTCCAGAGAAGGGCAACGGAGCTGGTGAGGGGTCTGGAGCACAAGTCTTGTGAGGAGCGGCTGAGGGACCTGGGGTTGTTCAGCCTGGAGAAGAGGAGGCTGAGGGGAGACCTTCTCACTCTCTACCACTACCTGAAAGGAGGGTGTAGCCAGGTGGGGTCGGTCTCTTCTCCCAAGTAACAGGTGATAGGACAAGAGGAAATGGCCTCAAGTTGCGCCAGGGGAGGTTTAGATTGGATATTAGGAAAAATTTCTTCACCAAAAGGGTCATCAAACATTGGAACAGGCTGCCCAGTGCAGTGGTGGAGTCACCATCCCTGGAGGTATTTAAAAGCCGGGCAGATGTGGTGCTGAGGGACATGGGTTAGTGGTGGGTTAGGTTTATGGTTGGACTTGATGATCTTAAAGACCTCTTCCAATGTTTATAATTCTACCAACTTAAGTATTAATGTACTTATCAGCTCCTGAACAATCTCTGCTGGCCAGTAAGTGGTCAGTGAGATGTGGAGCGTCACCTCCCGTAACCCTGGGAATGCCTGACCTTTGGTCTTGCTGTTTTGTCGTGTTCGAGTTGCCTGCTTTTTCCTTAAGGTGTTCTGTTTTCCATGTCTGTGTATGTGCCTCGTGATTCCCTGAGCTGCCAACTATTGTCATTGCAACAATTTCTCTTCTGCCTGCGTTATGACTTATCTCACGTGGTTCCCATTCCAGTACTCTCCAGGCTTAACAACAACCTTCTCACCAAGGCAGAGCCAAGGTCATGGGGCTGTGCTGCACCCGGGTGGCCCTGGGGCCAGCGACCTCAACTGGGAGGCTGTGGCTTACGCTCTGTCTATAGCGTAGGTTAGCTAGCTGCTTGCCTTCTAAAAACATTTGATGTAGCTTATAAATTAACAGTCATAAATTAAAACTTCTGTAAATATTTCATTCTGTAGCCTTTATCAGATAGGATAAAGAATTTTATTTGCGGGATGTAATACTGAATGATTTTTCTGTCTCTAAAAAAGAGGTAGAGGGAAACCCTTATGATGTCCGGAATATGTATGTGTATGTATTTATTTATTTCTGCAGATATTTCTTTGAAAGCACGCAGCTTCAGAGTTTGGAGGAGGGATTCAGATACTTTCCAGTGTTTTCTCCTGACGCCCACAGCAACAGAAAATGACGTGCTGGTAACACAGCTTAAATGTACACATGTTTTATGATTTTGGGAGTGGGTGTTAGACTACAGCACAATTTCTGTATTTCCTGAGCATTTTGTGCTTTGCTGGGGGGGATGGGAAGGCACAATGAGTGTGTTGCAGTTCTTAACGATATTTGCTTTTCCTAATGTTGATTACTAGACCTGATGGCAAAGCTCTCTCTCATGACAGAGGGGAAAAAATCCTAATAAAGACTGAGGAGGGAACCGACTGTTTTATACCCTGCAGGTCAGTGGATAGGTTTAAAAAGCAGATGCCTAAGAGAAAATAGAGAACTGAAGAGAAGAGAACTAGATTTTGGAATACGTGGGAACAGAGAGAGATTTGGCAAGGGCGGTAGCATGTGCCGGAGGGTGAAAAGTAAAACGGAGAGAGAAGGGGATCAGCTTTAGGCAGAGTGGGAAAGGCGGCACTAGGACAGCAACAGTAAGAGTTTATGCAATAAGAACATGCTTCTTCCCAGAACCGGAAAAACTGTAATATTTATATCACTTCAAAACGTTGGACCTAAACCGTTGTCTTGAGACAACAGTTAAAAGACAGTTCTATGACATAATTCTTCAGCGGGATTTAGCATGTGTCGGGCAGTGATTACATATGCTTGTTTGTTTTCAGGGAGCACCAAAACTTCCAGCCAAAGTTTTTGTTTTAATCTGAAAATAAACCAGAGTCTCTGTGACATTGGTGTGACTCTGGCACTTGTATCCATGCTGTCATAACAGTCTGCACAGATTTCCATTTCAGCCCCTGGCAACAGAATCTGTGTGCCCAGTTCTCACTGATCGGAATGCGCGTCAGGCATTTAGGGATGTTTCATGGGCTGAGAAAGTTGGAAAATAACTCCACAAATTATTTTGAAAAATGCCAATGCCAGATTTGTTTCTTTCCTTTTTGAATAACCTTGTCCTTTTTGTTTCCGTGATGAACTTCGGATTGTTTTTAGGCAGTTGGCAGTGAGAACTGTGGGTTGGTACTTGTTAACTCATTCTAGTTACGTCGTGTAAAACCAGCATACAACAAAGAAATGTCTTCGTGAAGGAGGAGGAAGGATGTCTGCAGTAAGTGGGAAGGATGCATCTCCTTTAGTGTTCAAAGAGCCCTGTTCCATGAGGTTTCCTGATTTTTCTCACTTTCTGTGCTTTGATACACATTACGGCATGGCCTTGAAGCCTGTGAACCGGATTGGTCTTGAATGGAACTTAACTGGATCGTGCTCCAGAGGCACGTCGCACACCGGTTGCCAATGGGCAGGGTGGCAGTGACTACAGCCAATTTAAAACAACTGAAGCCCAGCAACAACCCAACAAAATCCTGAAATGTGTACAGCGTTTGTCTCAGCAGAGCCACCGTTGTTGGTCTGCACAACTTGATGTATCTCGTCTCACGCTTCCATCACACACCAATGAACTGTGTCTCAGGCCAAACACTTTATTTCAGTTCAGCTCAAGCCTCTAAAGGGCCAGTTGCCTTGGGTAGCTGAAATTGTTATCGAGATTAGGAAAACAGCAGGAATGAAATCCTGTGTCTGTCTTTTGTGTTTGTCTTCAAGAAGACTGACTGAACTTCCTTTTGTCACAGACCATGAGCTGAACCGCGCTGGCTGTGGTGCGAGAAGCAACACTAATCAATAACGGAGTGCCTGGTGGGGGCAGGGTCACCAGTCCTGGGTTAAGCCCAAAAGAGCGAACCATGACCTCAATACCATACCAAACCCATGACCATAACCATACACGGGATTTTGTGATGCTGTGAATTCAGATATGTTCTCATCAGATCTCCCGATACAATTCCAGCTCTAATTTAGGGCTGTCTGTTCATTTGTCAGAGACCGAAGTTCACTCATTCATAAATACTTTAAAGATCAATTCTGTTAACAATACTCACACTGCACTTCCTGACTGCTGTAATCATTCAATAACTTCTTTCTGAGCATCTAAAGAAAAGATTAGGACACCTTCCCCTCTATCTTCCTGAGTCACAGATTGCACTCTTTCTTTTTTTTTTTTTCAATAAATCATTTTGAGTAAAAGCCCTTGTAAAACTAATAAAATAAAAATCCTATGCTGATATTTTTTCTGTAATGAAACCGTATACAAAGAAAAGCAGCACATTTCGCCAGAGTATTTTTAAACCATTTTCTTAATGAAAAGAAGAACCTTGGTTTATAATCTTTGCATTCAGGAGCAGTTTTCATTATTCATTTAAGAGGCCAGCATTAGATTGATGAATGTATCCCAAAAGAGTGACAATAACCTTTCTATGTTTACTCTTCTCAAGTTCTGCCCAGCTCAGGTAATAAAATCCTATTATGAGGAAAAAAAAAAATTAAAATAAGACTTTTGAAATTTTGCACAAAAGTGCAGAGTAAATGAAGGAAAAGAGTAAGTAAGGGCTGGCTTTTTTCCATGAAAGAGAAATAAATCCAGAATCTAAAATTTAGGGTGAAAAGCATAGTATTATCCTATGAATCATATTTTTATTAATCTATTTTTTTCTTCAGGTGGTGGGATCTTGTACAAGGGGAAATATAAAATTAATATATGAAAAGATGTATATGTATAAAATTGAAATTTACAACCACCTGACACCTTTTGAATCCTTTGTCTGTAAGTAGTAATATAAGAATGCTTTTATGGGTGGCTGTGGAGCTGGGTTTCAGGTCTGTGACTTCAACTTGTGGCTAATCATTCATGAATGAATATATTTATTAATCCAATTATAGATCGCGGAGAGCTGCAGCTCAGCAACTCCAAAAAAATTTATTTGCTCCTTGCAGATATGTAGGTATGAGATAAATACATAATGTTCATATGGATCTATAGAGGATTACACAGAATTATTGCTCTGTTACAGAAACTTGGTAGCAGTGGATTTTTCATATTCTGAATATTACAGGTCTCTTTTTCTCTCCAAATTTTTTCCTGTGGTTCAAGTCCCAATAGAATCTGTTTGTACTTTGCCCAAAGCTTCCCCCTGTCCATGACTACCTGTTGTTTATTCCTCATTTTTTGGTTAATGGGAAATGCTTTTGTGTTGAATTACACAAAATGCAGTAACTGACACATAAGGAGATCATTCTAGTTAATGCAGAAAGTTTTTATCTTGGTAATTTCAAGCCATTGTGATAAGTAGTCATTATTTTAAGAGAACCATTTCGTGACATCACTGAATACCGCCCGTGTCTATTACATGTTCTGACCTTGGGAAATCAGTTGTACCCACTAAACAGGTTACTACAGTCCTACTAAATGCTTGTTCCTCTGAAAGTTCAAATACAACACTACCTCGAAAGTCTGATTTAAAATAGATAAATAAATAAACCTCAGTGTAAGTCAACATTGACAACTTTAAAAGCTATTTGTTAGTTTTACAAAATCCAAAGAGGGTTAAGGATCCTGATGACACATGAATTCCCTGTTTTCTCAAAAATTTTGGTTCAGATATTAAGTTCCTGTTCTTCTAGAATACCAAATTGTAAACAACTCTCTCAGTATTATCAGACTGACATCCTTTTGGTTCGTCGCAGTTAGGCATTCTTTGATCATGGAGGCTCTTACTGCATTATTAAAAAAAACATTGGAGCCCTGAGGTAGGGAGATGGGAAATTCAACTCCAAGCAGTTTCCATAACTTCTTACTTGATGTTATTTCTGAACAATTCGTTAAAGCCCATTAAATGGAAACATTTGGGCATCACATACTTGTGTGATGTCTGACTTGAGTAATTGTATCTTCAGGCCTCAAAGGCTTAGCTCAGCGCAAGCCTGGTGTGCCACTGATGAACAAGTCTGCGTCCAGCTCTGGACCCCCCAACATAAGAAGGATATGGACCTGCTGGAGCAAGTCCAGAGGAGGACCAAGAAGATGATGAGAGGGCTGGAGCACCTCTGCTGTGAGGGCAGGTTGAGAGAGTTGGGGTTGTTCAGCCTGGAGAAGAGAAGGCTCCGGGCAGACCTTAGAGCAGCCTTCCAGTATCAAAAGGGGCTACAGGAAAGCTGAAGAGGGACTCTTGATCAGGAAGTGGAGCCATAGGATGAGGGGTAACAGTTTTAAACTGGAAGAGGAGACATTTAGATTAAATCTCAGGAAGAAATTCTTGACTGTGAGGGTGGTGAGACCCTGGCCCAGGTTGCCCAGAGAAGCTGTGGCTGCCCCATCCCTGGAGGTGTTCAAGGCCAGGTTGGACGGGGCTTGGAGCAACCTGGTCTAGTGGGAGGTGTCCCTGCCTATGACAAGAGGGTTGGAACTAGGTGATCTTTAAGGTCCCTTCCAACTCTAAACATTGTATGATTCTATGATTCTGTGAAAAAGGCGTTCTGACTGCTCTCCCTGCCATGCCGTGTCCTGTGTTCCCAGACTTCTTACTGCCTGTGAGCCAGGGACAAGCTGCCTCTCAAATGCTCTCTGTGTCTGAGAGGTCTCAGTCAGCACTTTGGGATGAACACACCCGTCCACTTGATACTCACAGCCATCTTATCAAAAACAGTCATACACGGATGCAGAATGAGGGCATTATTTTGAATTCACGACAAGAATTCCTTGCAGTAAAAGAATATTTGTTGTAAAATATTTCATGTCTATTTGACTTCAGTATTAATTAGGGGAACACAGACATCAAAGTTCACAGAATGTGTAGGTGTGTGTGTATGTATTAGATATTGGCTAAAATGTTGTTCCTGTAAAAACAAAAAAAATAGCAGCATAATCTTAGTACATGCAATTTTAAAAAATATTGGTATCTTTATGAGAGGATGGTATATTTTCATGAAATTGAACAAACCTCATACTTTTAGTTGGTTTTGCAACAGACGCTTTGGCCTTGACAAACATGCAGGTTTAAGAGGGAATTGAAAACACCCAGGCTGAGGTGTCAGAAAATAATTGCTTCACAGAACTAATGTTTATCTCTCAGAGGTCACAGCTTGTCTTAAAAAGGGAACTATCCATGCTTGTTACACGGAGTTTCATCTTTTAAGTTTTGCTTTATGCACAAATGGTGGTGTTCTGTAGATTGCACCTTCCACCTATGAGAGACTATCAAAAAAAATCAGGAAAAAATAAAGGTATTTTTCCTAAAGAATTCACAGGCAAGATCACTTGGAATCTACATAGAATTAATGTGAGAGATCGGCTTGCTGTTGTATATGGCTTTCTGGTTTGTATTACAGTAATGTATAGTTTCGATAAAAGTCATGAGGAAAATAAATAAGAGTAAGAGCATGGGATGCTGTAATATTTAAGTTACTTAAGAAACACTGTGAACACTAAGGTCAGTGACCAGTTAAACACATCCTGGAGTGCTGATTCACCATAGATATTAGAAACTACCAGGTTTTGGTATTTTGTTTCTGGAGTCTTTTTTAGTTAGGTATTTCTTTTTGGGGGTTTTTTGGTGGTTGTTTTTTGTTTGTTTTGGTTGGGGTTTGTTGTTGTTTTGGTTTTTTGTTTTTTGGGGTTTTTTTATTGCTGTTGTTTCTATGTCTGGAATGTGATTCTTGCCTCTTTACAGAAAGAGAAGATTATTTGAGCTAGATTACATTTGATAGTAATAGATATATTCAGTTTATCCAGGGAATGAACGACCTCTCCTGTTACAAGCCTACATTTTGTTTATGAAATTTAGTGCGTGCTGCCTGAAGTTCCAGTCTGCTTTCACGCTATTTTTTCAGGACAACTTGCCTGAAACTAGGCACGTATCAAAGATGGCAATTGTCAGAATATTATTGTAGCCAGTCAGGTTTTGAGAACTCTCACTAATGAAAAATGCAGCTGAAACTGACTGGGGAGGACAGTTCTTGTGGTTTAAAGGTGACCGGATAATATCGTCTGAACAGTCTGATGGCAATCTTTAAATAAATATAGTACATAGACCTGAACATTCCCAGATCAGTGAACTTGAAATAAGCAGTTATTTTGAAAATATTTTTTTCGGAATTCAAGTTAGGCTTTCAAAATCCTCAACAGCTAATTTCACTGAAATTAAAACAGTGTGACATTGCTCAAAACGCTCCTGACCTGTACATAAACAAAAGTGAGATTAAGTAAATACAACAGAACCATTAGACGAGTAGCTCTACAGGAAAACGGGCCTAACTCAGCAGTAAGAAGAGTGACACTGGGAAAAAAACAAGTTAAAATTCCCCAAACTCATTTTTATCCTGTATGTTGAAGCAGAAGCAGATAGACCAAGAAGCTTGACTACAGGTTTATTGGTCAGAGGCTTGATCTTGTTTTTTATCAAACAATACAATGAAATTATAGTGACAGTAAATAATTAAATCAAAGCAAAATCTCTGGGAGATTAATTTAAAAGTAACAAAGGATAAAACACCTGGCTGTTTTGAGGCAAAAACGTGATTGGATATATATCTAGGAGTGTGCTACAGGTAACTGTCTCTAATTAACACCTCACATCAAACATGGACAAGGTGGCAAACATGCAACCGTTTGGGACTGATGTTAGAGCCACAGAAAACGCTTTCTATCCCGGCAAGTAATTATAGAGGTGAAGAGAGCTGGAAAACTACTTATACTGAAATTAGCCACACCGGTGAAGCCTTTACAATTGAATCAGAAATTGGGGAAGAAAAAAAAAAAAAAAAAAAGAGATAGACCACAAAAACGAACACATTTGTTTTCTAGTCATAAAGCGGGTATTCAGAGTACTAGATGATCTGCGGAGTACTTAATTGCTGTTGTGGCGAGCATCTATCACACATTAGTGCTGTTAGGGATGTTGCTAAAGGTTTCATTTTAGTCAAATTGCATAGCTCTAGTTGTATGAGTTGTACTGAAATAGATGGCATTACTCACCTGACTAAGCTTAGCAATATTTGACCCATTAGCTCTTAATTTGCGGGTTAAATTTCTTTTCATAAATAGTTTATAGGCATCATGTTGCTTATTGCACATTCATTTCCTCTTTCAGAAACTCATCTTTGAGTCTTGGTTTATACTGAAAGCAAATGGCCATTATTATTATTATTATTTTTTTGCCTTCATGAAAAAATAACTAAGTAGCACTAATTCTGGTTTCCATGGTTAGAGGTTGTCAATAAATTATTAACATGAGAACGACTGACCTTGGGGAAAAATGATGGCTGTAGAGTTAATGAAAAATTATAGGCTTTTTGAAAAGCATTCTGAGCCATTTATGATTAACATTTCTGTAGGTAGCTTGAAAGACTTAAGTTGGTTCTCACATTAGATCTCACATGCATATGTTTTCTTTAATAACCAAATTTTATTACTAGCATTGTGAGTTAAGCTCCACTAACTCTGACTTTTCCCTCTATGTCTCTGTGGGGCTTTTTTCGCTCCTGCTAGTTTATATTTTCTCCTAAAATAAAATAGAGCACAACTCATTGTCCTCTAAAATAAATAAATACTTTTGTGCCTTGATTATGGCTACAGACATGTTCTATATAATTCTTTTTAGTATGTTTCTGTTTATGTCCTGAAGAATAACAGAATATTGACTTTGTCTGAGTTATGTAGTATCCCATAGCACCAAAAAGCATAGAATCAGAGAATCATAGAATGGTTTAGGTTGGAAGGGACCTTAAAGATCATCTAGTTCCAACCCCCCTGCCATGGGCAGGGACACCTCCCACTAGACCAGGTTGCTCCAAGCCCCATCCAACCTGGCCTTGAACACCTCCAGGGATGGGGCAGCCACAGCTGCTCTGGGCAACCTGGGCCAGGGTCTCACCACCCTCAGAAAAGCTTCTTCCTGCCATCTAATCTAAATCTCCTCTCTTCAAATGTGTTATTCAAAATTTATTATCTTCCTTATAAATAAGTATTTGGATAAATATTTCCAAAAAATTCCATAATGTATACTATGTAAGTACTCAAGAATCACTGTTCTTTGCTTCAGACTCTTTGTTTCTTTATTGAGACGTGTGGTCTAAGTCATGGAACTAGTCCTATTTACTTAAGTGAAATTGCCATGCAAGCACATGTGCGGGACGTGTGCCTGAGTTCCACTCTGTTCTGCATTTACTAGCCATTTGAGATGTGCCAAATGACTAGAAATGACATTTTTTTTTAGTGAAGAAACAAGATACTCCAGGAACAGGTAAGCAGAACACTGAATTTTCTATCTGATTGTGCAACTAGTTTAGAACACCTAACAACAGACCAATCTTAGTGCTGGTCTTTTTGATCAAAAGGTTTTTCAACTTGCTAAATACGAGCTATACTGCTTTCCGAAGGCTCTCACATCATTTGCTTTTAACTCCTGCAAAGATTCTCCCTTCCATTTGCTGTTTGACGGCACTTGTTTATCCACGACAACTCATGTTATTAATTTCACATATAAAACGTACCATTATGAAAAAAACCTGTCAAACAGCAGAAGCTGTAATCAAATACTTCATACAAAAATTAGTTATGTCTCTGAATACCAGAAAAAAAAATCCATTTTCGACACCCAAACCGCTTTAGAATTCATCATTCATTCTGTTTTCTCATGTGTTGTTGATACTAAATTATTATCTAACAGAGATCTTTTACAAGTCAAATGTGAGTTCTGACTGACAAGGGTTTTTTTAACCACACTATTTAAAAACAAACAAACAAACAAACAAAGCAACCAAAAAACCCCACCAGCATTTATTTTCGTGTGTTGGTAGACTATAGGAAAGTCATATTTTACGTAGCTAACTTGACAGTTGCTTACACCTTTATGGACAAATTCTGTTGCTTTTGCTCAGAAAACACATGAGACTTACAAATTATAGTTTTGCCAAAGGACAATCCTCTGTGGTTTTGGGACTAACGTTTTGCAGTACTTGAAGTGCCACGCTGTACATCTCCCTTGTCCATGCTTTGATCCAGATTTGGTGAAGTTCATCCAGTACGTTCAATTACAGCCATTTTCTTATCACTGAAGTAATGGAACATGTGCACAGCTGGTAATGGGATACATTCCCATGAACGCACTTTTTCAACTGAGACTTTTATTTTCAATTCTGTTTGGTTTTAAGCACCCTCTGTTTTTCTTCATTTTGTTAATATAACATAAGGATGATTCTCTTGCTTCTTAGCATAACCTACCTTATGTATACATGTGTATAGGAGTCTGTGTGCGTATGTATGTGCAAAGCAGAGGTCTAGGTATTTTTTAAGTACTTGGAGTTCCACCTACCCACGAAGGAAAAAGCTGTAACTGAATTCAGGATAGAGGGAGAAGAAGGAGAATGGGACTGTTGAAGAAAAAATGTCCAGCCAGCTGTGCTGCAAGTTGTACAGCTTCCAAAGCAATGTTTCAGAAAATAGAAGTAAGGGCATTGAGAAGGACTGACTTGAAAATAAAAAGTCCTGACTATACCCGTGAAAAAAGAGCAGAAAACTCACTAATTCATCATACTTTCCCAGAACCTAGGAACTATTACCCTTTGCAACAGCAGTATAACTCCTGCTATTGCCCTTCAGGCGATGCAATTCCTGCTCATCTCCTTACTGAGCATAGATACACCACAAGTTGTTAGTGTGTTTTATCACAATCCAAAGAGGCAATATAAACCCATCAGCGATTATTAAATTTAAATTGTATACTAGTTGTGCATTTAATGTCTAGCATTATAGAATTATTCTATAAATTCTCATAATATACTTCATCATCTGCAGTTGCAAGATAGCAGATTTTAGAGATAAGAATGCCTCCAAGTTCCTGCCGATATAATTCTGCATCAGAAAATGTTTTCATGAAATCGTACAATAGTGAGCACTGATTTAGTAAAGAATACCAATAAATTAAGGCAACCTGTTTAGCTAGAGTCAGACAAAGCTTCATTTATACTCATGTGAACGAAATTTCTATCAGAGCTAAAGCTGGATTTAGTTCAATATTTATATTGTTTTAATTTTTTTAACCTTTAACCATTATTTTTAAAATTACCCTGGATTATGTTTATATCTTTTATTTATTATTGCTGCTGTTGTCTTTAACTTGGGTCTCCCCTCACTTTAACTAGCACTCCAGTCCTGCAACCAACAAAACTTTGAGCTTTGAGGGAAATGGGTTGTCACCAGGAATGTCACCACGTTATGATTAAACTGTTGGCAGCTCTGACAAGGCAACATCGTTAACGTTGCCATGGCAGAAACTCCATTTTATTTAGTACTATAGGCCCTTGTTGTTTTGGTGTTTCTTGCTTTTATGTATTGCTTGAGCCCTGTGTACACAGAGATAACACTCGTATGTATTGCATTGCAACTCTGGCTTTGCTTGGGATTTATAAATGATTCACAACAAATTCAATCGCTCCGTATGTCTTTGAAGGTATGGTACTGTATGAATGGTCAAGTTCTTACGGTAGGAGGAAAATTATTGCACATACATTTGTAATAACTTTGGAAGATCAGCATTATGTCGTTGAGGGTGATGACAGCTTTGTATGTTCTAGAGTATGAGACTATGATAATATCAGACAGTCACTTGAATAAATGACATCTAAGTTTCCACTCTCTTAACAAATGAAGCAATTTAAAATGTAAGTTGAACAACGGTAAGGAATCGGGAGGTTTAAGATGAAGCAGAAAATAAAACCAGACTTAAGACAGCAACAAACGATGGTCAGAAAAGCAACAAACTGCCCAGGTACAAGATGGAAAAAAACCCTAACGTGTCATTTCCCAGTGCGGCCGTGTTTCATGCTTATGAATACTGAACAGTGTTTACGCGTATCTGGAGCACGGAAGCCCTGTCTACAGCTCTGACACGAGGAATCAGAAGATGACGTACACCGGGAAGTTCTTGGCACCCAGACACTTCTCTGCAAAACATGACTGACAAGGTTTGGAGAGTGCGCTTTTTCTTTGGTGGGTTTTTGAAATGAGTTCTCCCAGTCATCCTAAGACTGGTTGGAGTGAAAGGGAACTCACATGGCAAAGTGAACAGTGCTTTACAAAGATGTCTGAGTTTCCAGGAAGCACTGGAAGGAGCTGTGTTTAGCTAGTGTTGCCATTACAGTTTCAAAGAACGGTATTCATTCTTATAAAGAGAAATCTAGCCCTAAAAAGAGTTAGTTGGTGAGGTGACTAAAGGCAAGTGTGTTCAGAATGGAACAAATTCTAAGTGTATATGTGGGAAATCCTTTTTCTATGAACAGAAGGGTCAGTTTTGAAACTGTCAGACAAAACAAACATCTTGAGGAGTAAATATATGAAGAGGTTAATATTCTTTAGATTGTGTAATAAAACTCTCAAAGACGAATGAAGTTTTGTAACATTAAGATTATAATACAGTCTTTGCCATTAGATGCATTATCTCAGAGTTCACAAAACTCAACCAGTTTCTAAGAATTAATCCATTTCTGGCTAAATCCTTCCGATGCACCTTTGTAATGCTTTATTCACTTTCACTGCAGTTTTGATCCACTTTTCATTTGAGCAAGTCCTAAATTACTTCAACTGAAAAGTCAGTTTGGTAGGTTTACTGTGGTGATATCTTAAAGACCATCATATGAATTTCAGGCATATGTATGAAGTAGCAACATTATTACCAATCATTCATCTGTTATAATTGTGTCCCTGTGCCAGTGCCTTTATGTTAAAAAATATTTTCTGTCGGTTTACAGATTTTGCTGGGCTGCGAAACAGCTTTATCAGAATTTTTCCCTTTTTTTTAATTTTTCTGAAGTGAATTTATCCACATTCAGTTGTTTTCACGTTTCTGAGTGTAATGCAATATAGCATTAGGTGAGACTTTCAGTACCGAGAGCCGGTTCCCTAGGAGGGCGGGCTGCTGGAGTTTCTCTTCTTGTTCCTGTTATCTCCTTCACTGCCGTTGACCTTTGCTATTTTGACAAGTGCACAAGCGTAGCCTTGTAACCCAGGGAATATTGAGGTACAGTTGTAACAGGCTTACAGGATTTGCGTTAAGCTAACAACACAGGCTTCAAACGCATCAGGACTTGTCTTGAGCAGCTTGGAGCTCTGTTTTAGCTTGTAATAGCAACGATCTAATGACCAAGTGATTATTGCAGACTTCGGTTTAGTTTTTGCTTACTTTGGTATAACTTTGTGCTGTAATGCCTCGTTACATGTACTTTTCAATCAACAGACTAATAACAAGTATTTATTCTCTGTAAGCAAGAGTTGTCTGTGACCCCAGAGTACAGTACAGTATTGAGGAGTACAGGCATGGGTGGAGTGCAGGAACTTTGAAAGCACCGGGTAATACTGGGGGTCCCAGGTCCTCACCAATGGACGTTACTAGTCATTGAAGAGATGCAGTGTTAAGAGCTGTGTAAAACCAGTTTAAACATCACCAAAAGAATTAAAAACCCCACAACCCACACAGGTATCCATATAAGTAAAATACACCATACATAGTAAATTCAGATACAACAGGGACTTGCGAATCCAAAAAAGAGCAAGCCATAGAGCTTGTTAGCGAAGATGTGATAGCGATCCCAAGCAATCCTATGGTGACAAGGAAGATACCATCAGCATGGTCCTTCTCTGGTGAAGGACTTGGGATGTTCACAGTTCACTGTACACCCCCTTCCCAGACCATCACCTTTAAGACCCAGAAAGATGCTGGAAGAATAAGCGTAACACCAGAGAAACAGAATCATAGAACTGTAGGATCATAAAATCATAGAATCATTGTGGTTGGAAGGGACCTTTAAGATCATTGAGTCCAACCATAAACCCAACACTGACAAGTTACCACTAAACCATGTCCCTCAGCACCACGTCTACATGACTTTTAAATACTTCTAGGGATGGTGACTCAACCACTGCCCTGGGCAGCCCGTTCCAAAGATATTAAATCCACGGGATTTAATATCTTTTTATGTATTCTGAAATATCTTCTAGATTTAAATGAATATGAAGTGAATTAGCTTATTCCATTAAATGTTTGTTTTTCCCAGTATTTCCAGACTAATTTTTTTTGAAGTCTGAAGCTTTCTGTTTACCATTCTGTCAATGCTGTTCTTCACTGAGTTTAGAGATCTGATTTTTCTGTATATATTCAACTTCTCTTTGAGCTTCTGTT
Source organism: Burhinus oedicnemus (assembly GCA_008921705.1). Lineage (NCBI taxonomy): Eukaryota > Metazoa > Chordata > Aves > Charadriiformes > Burhinidae > Burhinus > Burhinus oedicnemus. The sequence goes on from VFFE01009208.1 coordinate 2,150,040, forward strand.
AAAATAGCATAGTGTCATTTGCTTTCCCATTCAGACTCAAGTTTTCCTTAAATAGTTGTCATTCTGTCTTGAAAAACATCAGATTTTTAGAGAATTTCTTTCATAACTTTCACCAACTTTTTCTTCTTTGATTTAATACTTGCAAAGGCTTGCCTGGAATTACTGCCATCTCTGCAAATCCTTGACTGCAGCAAAAATGCTTTCTATGGTTTCATGTTTAGACTTTGATGTATTTTGGTACGGTTTTCCATCGAAATGGCTGTGTAAATTATTTCTTTTGTTTAGAAGGTATTCAAACATGGGAGGAGTTAAACAATTAAGGTACTTTAGGTCTTTCTGTCTCTCCCGATTTATAAAACATCTTACTGTATATCATGATATGATGTATCTATCTATATGTGGTACACACTGTGGGAAATTCAATCTTTTTTTCAGAACAAAACATTTTTTAGAACGTGCCTTGTCATTACACAGCAGCCTTTCCCATTCCCATCACACCGCTCTGCTCAGTGCCGCAGCAAGCGCTTGCCTTGCAAGAGGTACAATCCCACAAAAAATGAATGATGAGGAAAGACGTAAAACACGCAAAACCGAATTACGTAAAGTTGGTATTTTTGGTGGCCTGAAATCACAGGCTTTCCAGTTTGTTGTGGGCATTCCTCTCCCAGTTGTGTGACATACCCTTCCGAGACAGTCCAGTCACCCTCCGTGGTCTCCATGCTCTTCTCTGCACCCGCAAAAAGAGCGGTCACAGGCTTCTGCTTTGGTGACGAGAGGCGTAGGTGTTGAAAACAAAACCGCTTTTTCCTGGGGATTCCACCCGATTCCTGAGGCATCATTTTACAATCTTCTACCATCTTGAACTTCTGTTAAATCCTAATACCGTCAGACTCTCAAAATTGCTCACTAAGTTGTGTTCTGCTCTGCAGTACGGATCTTATTTATCTGTGTAATCTTTGCATCTTTTTACCTGTTCTCGCCTTCCTGCCATCCTCTGCAGAGACCTCTAACAGTGAATCCGGTAATTAAAATTGCACTTTACCTCTTGAAGTCCATCGCTTAAACTCACCGGAAACTCACTTTTTTTCATGACTTCTACTTGTGTAATTATAAAAATACTGGCCTGCATTAAAAAATAAAAGAGAAATTAAGTGAGACAATGACATATGCTTCTTAAATATACGGCTTAACGATGTCTCCTCCTACTTTTATCTTGTCTGCTTATTTCTATTCGTTTCATAAACTGTACAGCAGAGCGGGTTTGCAGGCTTAACTTACTTGTGCAATAGCAGAGCACTAAGTTGCTTCTAGTGCATTCATTAACAGATGTATTATCTTTTAGTATGAACAAGGTCTGTTTTGACACTATACGTACAGCTGTTACCCTTGACAAAAATGTTCATACTTTAACTATAATTAGGTTTTTTTCAGAGTATCATTGTTAAACTTCTGGTAATTTCTTATGATTCAATATTGGATGAAATACACTCTTAAAATGATAGATGATATGCCAGGGTACATCCTATTTCAAAGAATTCTTTGCATTTCTTTCACTGCCGTCACAGGAAAAACAAGCAAAATGCAAGAATTTTAATTAGAGGAAAAATGGAAACTACTTCTGTCTTGAAGAATTAAGGGACTGGCAAACTGTTAAACCAGATGCACAGTCCATTAAAAGTAAAGCAAACTTTTATTATCAGTATTTTTCAAAACCAGCTGCAGTTAAGAAAAGTGTTATTTCCAACTAAAACTTATGAAGGATACCGAAAGCTGCCTTTCCATGTACTTTCAAGTGGAAGAAGCATTTTCTCAATATCAGCAGTGTTTGAAATGCTGTGAAAGTTTTGCCAACAGAACAGGCTGTACTGAAAAATGGAAGAATGCGTATCTACTGGCGTAAATATTGTTAATATGTTTAGACTACCGAGTTCTACTAACTTGGAACACTTGCAGTACACCGCTTGTATTTCCTTCAGCTAAGCGAATTGAGTTGTTGGTAGACTGAAACATAAGTCTATTATCCAGAAAAGTTATTATCTTTTCTGCTGGCTGGAAATGAAGCACAGAATATTTTCCTGAGATTGGAATTTTGGCTGGTTAGACTTTTGATTAGTGAAAAATTGCAAAGTTAAGTTGCAATATCATGAATTGGGTGATATATTGAGAGTGGAACAAATTAATTCAAGTGGATATTTCATTTTGCAATAAAAATGGAAACTAATTAAATAGATAAAAGTCATAATTAGTTCTTAAGAAACAGAGCCAAGGGAAAATTTTGGCATATCAGCAGTCTGTCAGAATCTTGGGAAACGGGCATATATACAGTTTTATGTGTTCTGTTGCATTCTATTGCAAATGAAGCATTAATAACAGATCTTTCAAGGAAATTTTGAGAACAGGTAAAGAAAAACTGTGCTAGCTGCCGTAATAAGCACCACTTCCTCAAAGCAAAGTTGCCATGTTATATATATTGATTTCTTCTTCACCATCAGGTTTGTTTAAGTGGAAGATATTCAGCAAATTTCTGCTTCTGTGGCAATGGAATCCCCAAATAGCTTAAGGTCATGAAATTCTCCATAGCTTCCACTCTAGATTTCCAGCCTCTCTCACCTAATTAACTAATAGGCTTTTTCTCCTACAAAGTTGTAATGAGGTTACTGCCTAACCATATTGCGAAATGCTGTGTGCAGGATGAGTCATTTTCATCAAATATCATGAATGGCATTAAGAACACCAAGGTCTTTTGAATTTAACGGAAAAAAGATTTTTAGCATCATTCCGAATGTATTTTTTAAAGCTATATTGGCACTTATTACAGAGCATTTATTGTTTTCTTAGTATAAAAACAGTCATATAAACATCAGCAATAATAGTTTCTCACTTCTTGTATTTCATTTGCATTTCTTTATTCCGGTACATACTCCATCTCTATTTTAGTTGAGTCTTAACATAACTTTCCTCTGACAAAATAATTCAGCCTTTAAGCCAAGCCACAATATAAAGCTTTTGTTTCTTTCTTTTTTTTTTTCTTCTACCCCACCGCACCCCCACCCCCTGCCCCAAGGAAAGAGGAATCTAAACATTGTTCCACGTTTCTCCTTTGTCTTCTCACAAGGCTACATCCAGAATTTGCTGACCTGGTACTCCAAAGCTGATTTCTAAACTTTCGATAACAAAATATGACAAATCACTAAGTTTTACCTTTCACTGGTGCTTTCTTTTTCTCACCTTGAAAATGCATTTTCATACATTTCCTTCCTGGACTTTGTTCTGTTCTGGACTTCTCCACCAAACTTTCTCACTTTCTCAAGCATAATCCTCCTTCTTTTGAAAAAAAAAGTAAAATTAAATTTTAAACTACTGTTTGTAGTATGTAGTGCTTTCTGGTTCATACAAGTCTGTTGTCAATTAAAATTATTTTTAAAAAACTTTTTCTTTGCCTCAAAATTGTAACCATAATACAATAATAAATTTTATAACGGGCTTGGTACTGTATTTGCCATGGAGAGAGTTCATTTTGAGTAGGCCCTCCTCTCAGAAAGGCCAGTCCTTATAGTATATAGAATTTATTTCCAGCAATCAGCAAGAATAATGTTGCAGTGAATTTTATCTCCCACGTGCAACTAACAGCTTGTTCATTTCATTAAAACTGTTTCATTTGATAAGGTTTTCTCAAACAGTCTTTGCAATCTACTTATAATTACTCCACCAATGGAAGATGTGATTTATTTCAGTGTGTTGATTCCAGGTGGTTGCCAGTGAAACATATGTAGCTATGAATCTTGTACAATCTTTTATATTGCTGTACTCAGCACCCTCCTGTATGCACCTTTTTAATGCTACGAAACCCAAGAAATGTTTCAAACATGTCAAATATTGTGATCTACACATTAGATATAGAATTGTAGGTATTGGGTGTATAGGCATAATTACTGGTGTTGAGCAGTTTTGGCAACGTAACAGAGATAATGAAAACTGGGAGATTTTGGTAACCGCTTATAACACCGTGAGTTTGTCTATATGTGCTTGTTTTATGCACATGTGTCTTCTAGTGCACCATTTCTGGGAGAGGGAACGATTAATGACTTCAAAGAAAGGATGTACGTATGATGAGGCTGTGCTAATCAATAAAAATATATATATATATATGCTGTTAGGAAACTACAGCTTGAAAGCTGTTGGAGAAAAACAGAGGATTCTAAGTAGGATGGCCAAAAGCAGAAATGGGACATTATCACACAAAATCAAAGTGCAAACACAGAGGGCCCAGGGATATAAGTAACTCAAAAGTGGTCAGTATGTGTCATTAAAGAAATGCAGCTCTGGGAGCTGGTTGGTTTTTTTTGGGTAGTGGGGATGATTTTTTTATAATGAAGAGAGGAAGGAAATGTAAACCACACCACATACAGAAAATTCAGATACAACATGGAGTTACCAAGTACTGAAGTATAAGCAATTATACCATCTGAGTTAGCAACTGTAAAAAGATGACTCTGAGTGACACGGACTTCAAGAGTGAGAAGGAAGAAGCTGCTGACACAAACACCATATTCACAGAATCACAGAATCACCGGGGTTGGCAGGGACCTCCGGAGATCATCTAGTCCAACTCCCCTGCCAGAGCAGGGTCACCTACAGCAGGTTGCACAGGACGGCGTCCAGGTGGGTTTGGAATGTCTCCAGAGTCGGAGACTCCACCACCTCTCTGGGCAGCCTGTGCCAGTGCTCTGCCACCCTCAAAGGAAAGAAGTTCCTCCTCATGTTGAGATGGAACTTCCTGTGGTCAAGTTTGTGCCCGTTCCCTCTTGTCCTATCACTGGGCACCACTGCAAAAAGACTGGTCCCATCCTCCCTGCACCCTCCCTTTAAGTATTTATAGGTATTGATGAGATCCCCCCTCAGCCTTCTCTTCTCCAAACTAAAAAGACCCAAGTCCCTCAGCCTTTCCTCAGAAGAAAGATGTTCCAGCCCCCTCATCATCTTTGCTGTACCGTCTCCAGCAGTTCCCTGTCCTTCTTATACTCTTCCTGGCAAAGAGAAGGAAGAGGCCACCCAAGCCCTAGTTACCAGCAAACTCCTCCCAGAGAAGGACACAGGACTTTGATTTGTTGCAGTTCCCACTGGCACTGCTGGGACCCAGGAAGGGTGAAAACACTGGAGAGAGGGGACAATATTAGAAAGTTTGTGTATATGAGTTTTCATTGTGCTATTGGGAATGAGCTGAATAACTGGGCAATCTGAACAGTAAACGTGAATGTAATTGTAACAAGACTACTAATAATTCTATGATTAGACTGTTTAGACTTAGACTAACAGTAAATTCTTGACTTTGTTTAAAATTGCCCAGGTGATTGATCTGGCATCAGTGGCCTGGAGGGCAGGCTGTTAACGTGGAGGCAATGTTGCTTTATAGACAGGAATAATATTTCTAGCAGGCAGCTCATACATCTGGAAGGAAAATGGTCAGGTGTGACCTTCTGGAAGAAGATAGCATAATTTTGAAAGAAAAATGGTGATTTCCAGTGTCAAGCTCCTCTCAAACATTTTATTAACAAGAAATTATTCCTTTATTAATAACAAATAAATTTTGCTGAAAACTGGTAAATATCAGGACTTACACAGAAATAACAGGTGTTTACACACTGCAGTCCACATCTTTTTCTCATTCAATCCATAATATTGCAATCAACCAATTTAAAAGATTCTAGTTCTTTGGGATACGTGGTAGAATTTGTCTTCTCTGAAAAGCCTATAATGCTAGTGATTCCTTTAAAATTATCATTTATTTATTTTAATTCAAAATATGCTAAAGAGCATCTTTTGGTTTGGTTTGAGCTTTTTGTTTTGTTTTTATAATACAGGATTTGTAGGCAGTGGTCACACAAATCCCTGGCAAATTAGGAAAAAGCTAAGAAGAAACTCTGCAGTGGTATGCTGGAAGTATGGAGTTCCTCCTCCTGTTTTGAAGTAGGTGGTGATAACTAAGAGTCCCAGGTGCTGCATATTATTAAAACCGTAATAATAATAATAATAATAATATAGTGCCTGGTGCTCCAGAACCACCAAGATGGAGCTCGGTGCTTGCTGCTGGTGTTTCAGCTCCATAGGGAATGGGACAGATGAAGTGAGGAATGCAATCTTATGAAAAACCTCAATAGAGTTAGACCAGCTGTTTTCTATAAATATGCAATAGCATCCACTAAAAACAACTTCCGAATGTTACACGGGGAGACAGTACGGAGAACTGAAGGGCAGAGCGCATCTCCAGCCGGCAGCGAATCCCCGCACCGTTGCAAGGGAGCGCTAAGAGCCGCCTCAGGAAGGCACGGTGGGTAGGGTTCCTCTTCACCCTCTCTTGACCTCTGCAAAGAGGGAATTATCTTGGGCTTCCGTTATAGTTAATTGAGCAAAACAGATATCTTAAGTGACTTATCTGATTCTGAAATCGGTTTTTAAAATCACTTGTACTACAGAAGTAATTATCTCCTCTCCTGACCGTAAAAGGATGAGGAGCAGAAAAACAGTACTCTGTGATTTTTATATCTCTCATTTCTGCAAGGTGTCCAGAAATTCAGTACTCCTTTAAAAGGTCTGTATATTTTCCTGTATGCATCAAAATGCTATCTGGAAAAATAACTTCCTTTATGTATAACTTAATCCGGGTGAGGGTAACTTCATAGCAGCCCCACAATATACTCCGTGTGTACTGCAGCCAGAGGTTGCAACCCTTGCCTGTCCTTTGAGAGATCATAGAAAAACAAAAGCTTTCCAGTACTTCAGAAAACATTTAGAAAACATTAATCAGCCACATTCTAGCTCAAAGTTTGTTGTTTTCTTTCTTTTTGTTTAACCTCCAGAAGTTGAAAACTCTAACGTACCCTCCTACTACCAAGTTCTGCATTTCCTGCTCCCGCAGACCTATTTAATCAGACGTGTTGATCCCTTTAACGGGCAGACTCTAAGAACTGCTTTCTAGATCATTTTTGCCAGATCTCTTGTGCTTATAAGGACCTAAATGTCATAGTTACTCCTATATCTACACCTGTATTAAAAGTGTGCATCTGAAAAAAACACAGCATGTATTTGGCTAAAACCAAACTCGCAAAGGGGAACTCTGTTTTAGTGTCAAAAGAGGAAGAAATACCCTATTTAGTCTAAGAGGTTGTTGTATTTCTTAATGAAGAATAAAGTTAGAAATATTTGGCTGTATTTCCAGCTTCTATTTCTGTGAACTCCTGTCATGGTCAATTGTTTTTTTTTAGACCTTGTTGTAAGATTAAGAGAATACAAACCCTGAATATTCATACCAAATCCACACAAATGCATTTCAGAAACATAGACTTGAGTAACAGAATACTAAACCATTAGCACGACGTTCATTCCTTGACTTGAGGTATTGAGATTTGAAATGTTTGTGTTAAAACTGGAAGGAGTACCGGCAAAACTGGAAGCAGTTAAAAAACAATATAAATTTCCTTCATGTAAAAATCCCTAAGTCACATTTATTTACATGACATTAAATGAAAAAAAAAAAGGTTTTATTATAGGAAACATTAATTTGAGAAATTTATGAATCTGAAATTTCATGTTAAAGCTGGGAAAAGACTGATGAGGCATAATGCCTGAACATTCTACTTTTTTAATACTAAGGGAGAATTGTTACTTCAACATGACTGACATCTTTTTCTGGATCAAAGTATGTTTGTCACGGAATGAAATAACTTGACATTCTGTCGTAATGTTTATCAAAGCATCTTTGCTTCTTGCAGGACCAAGCAAGACACTTAGATCTCTAAAACAGATACGATGTTTCAATCAGAACTAAGCATCAATGACTTTCCAGAACAGAATTATAAAAATAAAAAATATAGAGGAAAATACAATTCTGGAATACAATTTTTGAAATCTTAAAAGCTTAAGAACAACCTAAAAATTAGATTCTTAAAAATATTTTTCTTTGTTCAGTTCAAAATAAAATACATTGCAGGAACTTTTATGAAAGAAAACTCATTTTTTAGTTAGCTCAGGTTGTTTATATTTTATTTTAAAAGATTTAGCATATCAATTCATTGAGACAACTGTCAATAACTTTTAAGATTTGTCAGTTAGCAGCTCTTAACAAATTTAATGTTTTTAATGTTCTGGAAATGCTATACAGTGCTTATTTTAAAATCAGAATTCTATTAAGTGCATTGTGGAATTCCCAGGCTATTATATATTTAGCTTTGTTTCACATCAGCTATGTTCCAAAAAAACTTTGTTGAATAAGATTAAGTATGTCGCTTTTCTTAAATCTTTGTTAACTGAATCTCAGATCCATTTTTTCATCATTTAACCTCAGACTTGACGGAATAGTAACAGCCTGCACTTACTTGGGTCATTCTCCTTCTTTTTGAAGTTGTATAATCCCAGCAGTCTTCAGTCTGCTGGAAATTCCATGGTATTCCAAGATTTATTAAAAATTTATATCATCATTAAATGTTTACAACGTGTAGATACCGTTTTATACCTCTTTGCTTACTAATGGACTGGAAAGTACTTTATCTTCCTTGTGCGATGAGAGGATTCATCATGCTGTTTCCTTCTGAGTAAAGAACAGAAATATATATTGAACTCTTCTATTTTCTTCCATCATTAACTGCATTACCATCGTATTCTAGTAATTAGTCTTTGTTAGTATGTTTTTGCTGTCATATTCTTCACACGCTTATCTCTGTTTTCCCTAGTCCTACAGTCCCTGGAATTTCTCTTCGGTAGCGTGTGCTCCCTCAATCAATTTTCTGAAGTGATAACCACATTCCCTTTTGTAACTCCTGTATATTTTTTTAATTAGCTGTAGCACTTACCTTCTACAGAAACAGGCTAGGTATTTAGATAAGTCATATGGCAGGATGAGCAAGATGTCGTGTTTAGATGTATTTTTATTACACATGGTAAAAGACCTGATGTTCCACGGCTAGTAATATGCTTTCATTTTCCAGTGCCCGTTTAGGCACAGGAACAGGGTGAATATTCAAGGGATCTGTTATTTCCAGTTAAAAACACACCATTGCCTCCATTTAAAATACCATTTGAGTTTTCTTTCTTGGAGCTGCAGAGTATTAGGGATATGAAACCGTTGTTCTCAGTTTTCTGTACTTGCAAAAGTCTAGATTAATTTGGAGTGAACGGAAGAAGATCGGCTCTTCTGTGTTACATGCCAATTGCAAATTCCTAACGCCACAGTCTCCTTTCCCAATTTCTTTGCAAAGTCCCGGAACGTAGTGAATACACAACCAACATGGCAATCTTCCTTCGTACTTTATTGAGTGAGATTCTGGTATTGTATGCAGGATGAAAGGAACCACTCCTAATTAAATCATGGGCAGTTAAAATTCTATTTAGTATTGATCATGCATTTAACAGCAAAGACTCCAAGATACCAGATCGCTATCTATTGACATCCTAGCCCCTTGAGAGGTAATTAACGATGAAGCCAGCGGTATCAGATTAAACATTTTGCCTGTGGTTTATTCTCCGTGTGGGATTTTCTTCTGGCCTTCTTTACAATGATGACACTTGGGAATAAACCAACAATTTTCAGTTAAGGTGCCATAACCGTCATATCAAATAAAAGAGACTGTCATTTCTTTTTGCAATGTTTAAATAATTTTGAATATTTAAAAGGCTTTTTAAAAATATTTTCAACTAAGTTTGTACAAAGTATCTTCAATAAAGAACCCTTTGTGTAACTTCTAAACATTTACATCTGAGAATACCCCTCATGAGAAGAAATTAATTTTGTATTTTGTAAATTTATTAGCATGATTTTTTTAATAATCCAAATGCATAATTTTAAAGTAGCACTGTCAAGCTAAGTACTATATATTCAGTCATTTTTTTTCTGTTTTTTAAGTGAGGGGCGTTCAGTGTTAACAGGAGAGAATATAGTCTTGTGATTTCATTTAGCTGAATTTTGACCTGTGCTGTTTTGAGATTAATTAAAATATATTGTGACGAAAGAAGAATAAATATTATAAAAGTGAGAAAATATTAAATACTTGCTTCATGACAGAAAAATTATATACAATTCAAAGCTTTTATTAGTTCTCTAGCATATTTAAAATAAATAGTTTATTAAGAACATATACTTTAACTTTTTTAATCTTACCTCACAGAATAATTTGCCAGTCAAGAACTGGAACTCGAAAACCGAGGCTCGGTTTTTAATAGTAGCCGAAAAGCTGATGTAATACTAAAGACTGAAGGAAATATAGAGCAGAAACACGATTATGTCACTGGATAAATTCATAGTACACTTGCAGCTTGACTAATGTGTGCCGTGTTGAAAGATGAAGCAGAAATAATAATTAAAAAAAAAAAAGAAAAAGGTACAGAAAACGATAAAAATGATCAAATGTAGAGAGCTTCCTGCAAGGAGTGAATAAACAGGTTTAGACTCTTCAATATGGAGAAAGAATTGATTCATGGGAGGGCGTGATAGAAAGCTAGAAACTCATGAAAGCTGTGGAGAAAGAGAAGAGGAACGTACTGTTCATTGACTCTTCAGGCCAGGAACTAGGTGGCACCTCATGCAATTACCGAGGCATGAGTTCAAAATAAAGAACAGGAGGGAGTTCTTCACACAACGTGGGATTGAACTGTCAAGCTGCTCCATGTGGATGCTAGCAGTCTACACAGCTTAAAATTATGGAAGAAGAAGCTATCAAGAGAAAAAGGATGACATGTTGCTCAGAATCACCAAACTGCGAATTGCTGGAGGCTGAGAGAATATTCTGGGGAAACATCATTACATGCTTGTCCTGTTATAGTTTTTCCTCCACATTACCCATTGGCTAACATAATATTATGGGCCCTGTAAACTTCTAGTCCGATGTGGGCATTCCTGTCTTTTTATATTTAAAGGATCGACTGAACAGAAATGTAATTATCACTTGCTGAAATGTTTGCAGAACAGTAGGCATCAGAGCGTGATGAAAAATCTGCCAAAGTCTTTAAAAAGGCAAATCAGCCAATGAGCTTTTACCTGCGTTCCTGCAGGATCTTACCTGGTTGTAAAATTCATCTAGAATAACCTCAATGGACTCTACATACTCATCCAAAAAACCCATAACCACACCTGTCCCCCAAAAAAGCTCATAAAACTTAAAAAAACATCAGCTCCTTGCTAATTTTGTTTAGACAGTCAGCCAAAATCGTGTAAACCTCTTGAAGGGTTGCATTGCCTTCCCAATTATATTCCATTTACATGACTTCAGGAAGTAGTTCTCCAGCCAAGCAGTTGTGAGATGTGATCCCACGCTTCTCTACTCTCATGCCTCACCTTCAGCTTGACTTCCTTCTGGTTTTTCTCCTGAAGAAATAAGTTAATATTGGCATGAGAGAACATGTCCTTCCTGAAGACAGGAGGAAAACACTGGTGAGAAAAATAGAAACATACCAAAGAGCGTCAGAAAATTTCCTTGTCACGTGGTTTTATTTCTCACTGGAAAGAGAAAAATGAGGAAGATTCTGAACACAGAATGTGGGAGGGTCTGCTGAAGTTACATATTTAAATATGTGAATTGCAACATTTTGGAACAATTTGAAATATTCTGAAGATCATTTCAGTAAAAACGAAGGCCACAGTTCCCAACTAAGTATATTTCTGTCTCTCCATTCAGACAGATCAGTATTGCAGTGATGATCCAGTGGTTTTGGGGATAAATCTTTAGCGAAATAGGCTGAAAGTTTTGTTCTGCCAATAATTTCCAGTTAACAGTGTGTTACCTAACTACCTAGGTGCATGTCACTTAACGGCTGCTTCATAATATAGGTATTAGTATGTTCCTACACAAAAAAAAAGATTATAAGTGTTTTGAAAAGTTCTGTTCTGGTAGTGAAAGAGAGATTTTCATGTGATGTCAATTTACTGCTTTAAGCTTACAAGCTCGAGAAATGGGCCCATGTGAACCTCCTAAGGTTCAACAAGACCAAGTGCAGGGTCCTGCACCTGGGTCGGGGCAACCCCTGGTGTCGATACAGGGTGGTGGATGAAGGGATGGAGAGCAGCCCTGCCGAGAAGGACTTGGGGTACTGGTAGGTAAAAAGCTGGACATGAGCTGGCAACGTGCGCCCCCAACCAGAAAAGCCAACCTCATCCTGGGCTGCATCCCCAGCAGCGTGGCCAGCAGGGCGAGGGAGGGGATTCTGCCCCTCTGCTCCGCTCTGGTGAGACCCCACCTGGAATACCGTGTCCAGCTCTGGAGCCTCCAACATGAGAAGGACATAGACCTGTTGGAGCAGGTGCAGAAGAGGTCAGGGAGATGATGAGAGGGCTGGAGCACCTCTGCTGTGAGGACAGGCTGAGAGAGTTGGAGTTGTTCAGCCTGGAGAAGAGAAGGTTCCGGGGAGACCTTATAGAGGCCTTTCAGTACTTAAAGGGGGCTTACAAGAAAGATGGGGACAGACTTTTTAGCAGGGCTTGTTGTGATAGGATGAGGGCTAATGGCTTTAAACTAAAAGAGGGAAGATTCAGACTAGATATAAGGAAGGTATTTTTTACACTGAGGGTGGTGAAACCCTGGCCCAGGTTGCCCAGAGAGGTGGTAGATGCCCCATCCCTGGAAACATTCCAGGTCAGGTTGGATGGGACTTTGAGCAACCTGGTCTAGTGGGAGGTGTCCCTGCTCATTGCAGGTGGGTTGGATTGGATGTCCTTTAATGGTCCCTTCCAACCCAGACTGTTCTATGAGTCTATGATTCTACCCAGTTACCCTGTTTGTTTCTTCTGCCGTTTCTATCATTGATGCTTTCCATTTTCCACCAAATGTTTTTGGAAATGGGAGACCAGTAACACCAGTCCAGAACTACCCTGATTAAAATCCAGAGAAGATCCTTGACTTCAGTGGAGTTTCTGCATTTACAGCAGAGTATGCAACAACAAGGAATTTTAATAATTTTTTTTAATCGAAAACATACTTCTTTGCAAACTAAGGTGACCATAGAAAAAGAAATCAATTAATTATGGACTACATTGCATTTGACATTCATATCTGAGAAGTTTTGTTACCTTCCAGAGTGAATAGATTAAATAGGTTTTGGCCCAATCTAGCACATTTTTCATTTTTTTTTTTCTTTCTGAAGAAACATTTAAATAACATTCTTAAGACATTCACACAAAAGGGAGGATGTTCTAAATAAAGACTTCCTATTGAGATTTAATTCTATTGTTCCGAGACATTGCGGCACATATTATCTCTTCCTACTGAGATTCCACTCTCCCTCCTACTGCATTTTCTAATTGAAATCTTTTTGTGGAAAAAATGACAATTCTGTATTATGCTCGTAATTTTAAATGTCAGCAAATCATGTCAGTAAGCAACCTTCAGAAGGGAGTTTGCATTAATAATTGTGAGTTTCCTAAGAATTGAGTGACGTGTACGTATCTGTCTGTAACTCCTTTGGATTATCAACTGTGTCATTTCAGGGATTAACACTCTCTGTTCTCAGCACCGGAGGAGAATCTGTCAGGAAGCAGTTTATGAAATTTTTCAGTTTGACATTTTTGGGCTGTGACTGCCTGTTGACCAAGACATTATTTGGGACATGATATTCACAGCAATGCCAGTGACCACCTCATGAGACAGTATTTTTTGATTAAAAAACCAAAGCCAAGTGCACTTCTAAAGTAGCTGAACACAAAACTATGTCCCATGCCCGGAAACGGTGGGCCTACTTTCAGAGAGGAAGGCAACATACATAAACTGAAATTAGGGGTCAGCGAGGACATCACACACTTTGTGTGTCTCACTTTGTGTGTCACATCGCACAATTGTGGCCTAATGCAGTCCCTGGGTGTATAAACAGGGGATAGCACTAGGAAGGCAATTACCTGGTTTTATCTCTAAATATTTATACATAAATATTTGTTATATATTGGCTTACTATACATATATAGTATAGATCAGGCCAATATTGAAATCTGTTTGTGATGATTACTGTTGAAAGAATGAATAAGGTAAATAAGGAGACATACGGACATTAGTTTGATAGATTTGGAGAGACTGAAAGCACCCCATCTATTTATCTTGTCAAAATGAAGAGGTGATTTGATTACAGGCCATAAATATTTTCACAGGGTGAAAATAAAAGATTCATTAATTTAGTAGGAAAGGGCATATTGAAGAGAGCTGGCAGGAAGATGAAGCCACACAAATTCAAATAGAAAGTTAGAATTTAATTGAGAGTATGGTTGATTGTCTACTAGAGTACATGGAGAAGCAGTGCCTCCTATAGCTCTCCTGTGCCAGATGAGAACAGGACCTCTCATAGACATAGATTTTTATTACTGTGTTTTGTGGAAGCCAGTTCACTGTAGCTCCAAATGTTTTTAAATACTCATTTCAGGCTAACCCAAAGTCTTTTTTTTCTTTTTTCTTTTTTTTTTTTTTTTATTTCCCTGAGTAAAATAATCTACAGCAGAAGGAAATATTTTTTAGAGCCCACTTAGTGTTTCATATTTAGGATCATATCCTGGTTTTGGTTGGGATAGAGTTAATTTTCGTCCTAGTAGCTGGTAGAGTGCTGTGTTTTGGATTTAGGATAAGAATAATGTTGATAACACGGTGATGTTTTAGTTGTTGCTGAGCAGTGTTTAGACTAAGTCAAGGACTTTTGAGTTTCTCATACCAGGGAGGAGGCTGGGGATGCACAAGAAGTTGGGAGGGGACACAGCCAGGACAGCTGACCCCAACTGACCAAAGAGATAGTCCATACCATATGATGTCATGCTCAACATATAAACTGGGGGGAAAGCTGGCCAGGGCTGGGCTGCTGCTCGGGGACAGGCTGGGCACCGGTCAGTTGGTCATCACTTGTCTTTCTTGGGGTTTATTTCTCTCTTTTTGTCATTTTCCTGTTCATTAGAAATTACTACTACTACTACTACTACTTCTATTATTATTATTGTTATATTTCAATCATTAAATCATTCTTATCTTAACCCACTAGTTTTTTTCACTTCTACTCTTCAGATTCTCTCCTTCATTCCACCAGGGGCCAGGAGTGAGTGAGCTGGGGTTAAACCACGACAGAGCATTAGATAATTTTGACTTTTATATTTTAATATAATTATTTTAATTTTGTATTTTATTGTTCTTATTGTATTTTTTATTTCATTTTTTATTTTCATTTTCTTATTATTTTGTTTATAATCTCAAAAATACATTATTTTTCCATTTAAAGATTTTTGAAAAATTAAAAGAAAATATTAACTGATGCTAAGACAATTTCTTCTTCTGTTTTTTCTTTCCTCTTCCTTAATCACTCTCATATCAAACATAACTGAAAATCAGAACAAAATAAAGATGATTTGGCAACATTGAAATATTTTTCTTTCTTCTGAAAAAGGGATTTGGCCAAAACATTTTTCATAGCCTGAATTTATTAAAGTTGTCCTTTAGTTTGTCAATTGTTAAATTCAAGCTAGACGGAAATTTAATAGCAAGAAGTCAAGCTAGTCAAGCTTTGGAAAGTGGAAGAGTTTGTACCGAATGTATTATTAAAACCAAAAGAACGGGTGATCCCATTTCTGGAGACGGCAAGTTGTTTTGCAGCATGATCTAGTGCTCTGTTCCTCTTCCGTTACGGCCAAGGTTGGGAAAGGTTACAGCTCTGCTTGAGGAAAAAGGCTCAGGCTGAACGTGTCCAACTAATACTTCTCCAATAGTTAGCCAGCCTTTCTCTTTCGTCTTTTTACTGGAAATCTCAGATAAGTTCACCTCTCTTTTCCTCTCTTCTGAGTTTCAGATCAATACAGCTGAGGGTTTTGTTTATGAAGCTACTTGTCAAATGGGCTCCAGATAATGCTGAGGCACTAATGCCTTTTTAAAATTCTGTTGTGTTATATTTAGTTAATAAACTTGTTTAGTTTACAATCAATACCCATGAAGGACTGTTTGTATGATGCTTGCTAAGTGTTATTAAAAAAAGATGCTGAGTGAGACAGAGGAATTGATATTTGGTACTTGTACCTTCCAGAAAAAAACATGGGCCAAAGTAACTTCTACCTCCAGAGATAAATATATCATTTCTCTCTCATTGCAACATTAGACCCAAATTAAGAGAATGATAAATCTTGAAAATAAAAATGAGGCCTAAAGCATTCTCGTGAAGAACTCTTACTATTTCTCAAAGCCATCACTATGGAAGAAATATTTGCACAGAGTTTGCACAAGGCACAGAAAAGAGAAGGTTGTAGGAAAGAAGGATTTTTAGGTGTCACAAGCCTTTATTTAGGGAAGAAACAAAAGTGGAGTAGCTGTATTCTCCTTAATTCATATTCAGTTGGCACTTTGGCCACACTGTGGACAACCCTTGATTTTAGGTGGAAGAGAGCTAAGACTGAATGCACGAGAATTCTCTAAGCAGACATAGGAAAACATTAACAAAAATTATAACTGCACATAATCTACTTCGGTAAGTATTAGTTATTAAATTGACAGGTCAATCAAGGTCTTCCAGGTTTATGCCATCATAACTGCACACACTCCTGAGAAGATAATTTGGGCCATTAATATATTATCTTAGATGATTCCTTAATGCAAACACGTAAATTGCTAACACTGAACCACATTAATTAAACTACATCTTATTAATTACTTGTAGACTTCTAAAAAGGCAGTCAAATGTTGCAGATACCAGTTTATAATCTTTAATGATGCCCTGTTATAGGAGATCCTATTATAGTGCCATGATATCTTCTATAAATCGGCTGCTCAGTTTAATCGGCACAGCGGTATTACAGAACCTGTGCGTGCGGTTCTGGATTTCTGTTCTTTAGAAACTTTGTAAAGGCTGAAAGGAGCATTTGTGACGGAAAATCTTTTTGACTCGAGGAGGATTCTCTACCAGAAACACAGAAGATGTCACGACACTGCATACCTTTGTGTCAGCCCGCCGTACCTAAGGCCACCCAGTTTTGCCGTCCTTTTCCTTACTGTATTGTAAGAGACTCTTCAAGTATCCAAACTAAGAACTTAATGCTACTACTACTAAAAAGCTGTCAACGCCCTATTTCCATGATGCCCTTGGAAACCTCTGCTTTATTTAAATGCCTAGGACATTTTACTATATTATGGTATAAGTAAGAAGGATCTCTTTTTTTTCCAATTTTTTTTCAATATACTCACAAGAATGATTTTAAGTTCTTAGCTCATAATTTCTCACTGCTTTAACCTTCATGTTCCTTTTCCCCGTAGATTCTCTCAACATAGCATGCAGTATAAACTTTGCCGTGTTTAATTTAGAGTGTAAGATCCAAACGACAGAGATCTGTCACTTTTTTCTATCTGAAAGAGGCAGTTCACACCTGGGAGACTAGGAATAATAAAAACATATAATAAGACTCAATATTAACACATATTCCCATATTCCCCTTGTCCCGAGATGTTTTTGGCTTTTTATCCTTGAACAAAAGAAAGCATATATCGAGATTATCTTGCATATATATTTTGAAATTAGAAAGTACATTCAATTTAGCAGCAGATATTTCCTTTTGCTTAGCTTGTATTTCTGAAACAAAGTGCCAGCAACAGTTAGAGGTGATAATCAGATGACAGAGTGGGAAAGAGGAAGGTGCCCAAAATAGAATTTATTAGGTGCTACGGGAGATTAAAAGAGAAGTTTTTTAGGCAGGAAAAATGAGCACAGAAAAGAGTTTTGATTAGGGGGGAAAAAGGATGGCATATTAAACTACAGTTAAATATTTTTGTGACATAGTGGGGCATAAAAATCCCATGTATAAAATAGTCATGACAAAATGATTAGTTATAATGAATTCATAGAAAAAAAGAATAAGGATGGGAAGAAAGATGGAAAAGCTAATTTTAGGTTGCATTTTGAACTGAAAATTTAGCAGAAATCTTGCTGATTCTGTGTGGTGGAATTCCTATTTTTAGGACTTGAGCACTCACCGAATTTTCTGTGAGCTGTGACTGGTTTGTCTCTTTCGGAAACACAGAGCAGCATGACTGGCTCGCCTATCCATTGCGAGCAAAAATTGGTAGTAATGAAGCAGATTTCACTGAAGTTAACAAGACCTGAGTATTCAAGAAGTGGACATTCTTTTCCAGATCTCTGTAAAGTATCTCATGGCCACCTTCCCCCTTCACGTTTCTTATTAATAGTCTGGCTGGCAGCAAAATTTCCTTTTGAAGTTTCCTTAAGTAGCGTTTATGTTCCAGTGCCGGTCACGCTATTTCTTGGATTCGACAAAGATGCCTCTGGTAGCCTCAAGATGATTTGACTCTTTTAAGCTTTTTGGCTTGGGCCTTAAAATCAGAGCAGGCTGAGGATAAAGCTTTCTTGTATAGACAAGAAAGACACGTGTGCAGACAAGTGTATGAGCTCCTTTTGGTGGTTTAGAAAAACCAACAAAACCAACCAAACCCAACATTGCAGTATTTGGAGACGCACATGAAAAAAAAAAAAAATGAATTTACCACTTGAGATGTGATGCAAGTTCTCCAATAAACTAGTCTGAAGAACAGAGAGAGACACAGCCCCTGAAAAAATACGCAACGTGTACCCGTTGAACGCTGTACTACAGCGCTGCGGTGGCTTGGTGTCGGTCCCAAGGTCGGTACGGTGTCCGCAAGGCCTCAGCACTGGCTTGGTCGCCCTTCCTCCACGTGAACTTCACCTCCTGCAGCTTTGTTTTACCTGGACAGCAATTCCTCTCATTGACCAGGTGTCTACGGCTAATGTCTTTTATTTTTCAGCCGTGTACGTTACAGCCATATGCAGTTTTGTGCGGTTGGCAGTGTACACAGTTCGTTTTCCGCAGGTAGCGGTAAGAAGCGGTTGTTGTAGGCAGAATGAGGTATTTACCGCGAACACAATGATGTGGCGCAGAGACACACAGGCCTGGCACAAGAACGGGGACCTGGAGAAGACCCAGGGTGTGGCCTGGAGGAGCACAGGCATGGGGGCCATCACCCCAGGAAAAAGAGCAGAAACTCAAAAAAAAGTGGGCATAACAATTTTAACTGCATTATTGTTCTTTCTTCTTCTGCTACAATTATATCTGGCCTAATAATGATTAGACTCTTCAGGTTTCGATTATTCTAACAATAAATTTTGGGCTTTACTTGCATATAGGGTGTGCTGCTGCTTTGCCCAGCAACAACGTTTTGAGCTTAACAATTGCTCTAAGAGTCTGATCTTGTAAATCACACTGAGCAGCGTAACTGATGTAATAACTACGTCACACATGGCATATTTTTATAAACTGTTTTAAAATATAACCTAGTACTTCCACAACCTAATTTTTAGAGGTGCAAAACACTTGGGTTTTAATATTTTTCTCTAACCATAATGAAATTGGTTTAATTTGAGTCTGTTTGTGAAAAACTCTTCCTGATCCTAGTGAAGTACTAAAGGTAACGACAAGGAGGAAATATTTTTCAAGGTTTCAATATAACATTTTATTCCTCTTTGAAATATTTGCATTTTTTTACTCTTCTTGCTGGAGCTTTCCCTTCAAAAGCACGATGAAAATTTTAAATTTGGTAAACACAAGGTCGAAACCGTACCTTTTGCTGTACCGTAGGCATTTCCCTTACATGCACTTAAAACCACTTACATAAACTTAAAAACACTGACTAGATCATGTGGAAAATTTTTGCTGGAAAGCACAAGGAGCACTAGTTCCTAACATGCACTTTTTCTAGGGTCTGCTACAGCACCAGACAAGTCTCTCCCCGAATATAGAGGCTATGATGATTTTCTGCTGCCTGTCAGTAGGGACAGGGGTAGTTTAAGCATGAGCTTAAAAGAATTAATGCATTTGGACATGGCATACATGAAAATTTATAAATTTTACTCATGTCTTCTGGTGGTCACTGTACTTCATGGACACTGAAGCCTTGATTTTAGATAGAGATGTCAAGAGGCTATTTAGAATCATAGAATCACAGAATCACCTAGGTTGGAAGAGACCTTTAAGATCATCGAGTCCAACCATCAACCCAACGCTGCCAAACCCACCACTAACCCATGTCCCTCAGCACCACGTCTGCCCGGCTTTGAAATACCTCCAGGGATGGTGACTCCACGACTTCCCTGGGCAGCCTGTTCCAGTGCTTGACAACCCTTTCGGTGAAGAAATTTTTCCTAATATCCAATCTAACAATTGGATTACAATCTAACAATCTATTTTAGCAGGTTTGGGTATAAAAAGGGCCATAATAAAGCAGGTGAAAACCAAAATTTCTGCCTTTTTCTGAATGCTGGTAGAAGGAGAATAAAAGTTTGGCCCCAGCTGGGTAATACCCAGACTGCCATACTATTCACTTAACAGCAGTGCTTGTTGAAAACAAGAATCCAAATCTGTTTAAAGTATTTTTCCTTAGCATGATAGCACTTCAGAATTTTGCATAATGCTCCAAAGACGCAGACAGGTATTATTATCTCCGTTTTACAATTGGATAACGGAAATACTCACACTTCACTGAAATTATGCATCAAAAACCTGCCAGAATATAAAACTAAAATTAGATATTTTGCGTCCTCCGTTAGCTTCTTTAGTGCCACCAGCAACTAGTTTTCAAATCATTATGCTGAGTTGCATTGATTGTGGTGTCAGATTACTGTGTCTCCAAAATCAACATCAGGATCCAAAAAAAAAAAAACCAAAACATAAAAGCAGGTATAAACTGTGTAAAGAATGACACACTTGATGCACAGTATGGGAGAACTGCTTCCTCTGCTGAGCTGGAAATATAAATCGGAATTTCCCGACCTACTGCTGATCCACTCAAAAAACTCATTTAAATTCACATAAGTCTTGACTAAGAGATTTTTATATTATTTTGTGGTTTTTTTTAAACAGTGAGGTTTCAAGGAAGAGTGGTTTGTCCTTGTACGGTCCCAGGGCTGCCACTAGATGAGGTGGAAATGAAGCAGGTTACACTCAGCTCTGGCATTGTTTCTTGTCATGCAGAAGAGGTTATTACATTATGTAAAAAAAAAAAAAAACAGAAAAAAAGGTTGATTCGCAGTTAATAAACTAGACATGAAGGAATGTTTTGACATTCATTTAATCTGGAGCTGATTCACTTACGCATGAGAAATTTACAGTTCGCCTTTTTTGGGATTATTGGCCCACTACACTGGTTTTACGGCTTGGCTGCAAAGCAGTTGCTCATGATTAACAGCAGTCTAGAGTAGAGGATCCCTATATCCAGGCTTCTATTTAAGTTACCTGAAATTTTTGCCTTGTTTTCTTTTCATTTGCTATTTTGTTGTTGTTTGGAAACCAGGATTGGGGAGTTTGTTCGCTTCATGTTTTGTTTTGCTTGTTTTGCTTTAATATAGTCCAAAACCCAAAACTTGGGTTCATTTCCTAATTCTCGTGGGTTTGGGTTTGTTTTTTTTAAATGTTGTTGTTGTTGTTGTTGTTTTGATTTTGTTTGTTTGTTTATTTTTCTTTTTTTCTCTTTTTTTTTTCCCACTCTACATTTAAAATAATGAGGTTTGGGAGAAATTTTTTTGCCAAATTTGAAATGCATCAAACATTATGAGTTAAAATCACCCCTCCTGTGATTTCGCTGCATTCATTAGTGCTGTGCCAGAGATTAATTTGGCCTCCTGAGTTCTTATTTTGGCAATGAAAATAAATTACTAAGATTTGTGTTCTTGGAGCTGTATGGCTTTCTTAGTAAACTTGTAAAATAGAATAAAATAATGAATATCTAGCAATAACTTTGCAAAATCCATCCTTTCACTACTCTCTTTCTTTAAAATATTATTTAAGGGGCCGTTATAGAGAAGGTCGTAGAATCAGATGGATTTTTCACTTGTGCTTTTAATTTCCTCTCTTTTCGTACGTGACATTACAGTCCCACCCCTCGGTTGTGAAACACCAATAACATTATTTTTCCTGTTTCTCAAACATCAAAAAACCTATTGAACTTCTCCAGAGAAGTTCACACTGGAGATATATGAGAAACAACAATGCTTTTTTGACATTCTGTCCAATGATAAAATCACGTCATTTATCATTTTCCATTCTTTAAGTGAACTGGATAAGGATTTTTAATCGATAGTTGCCACCTCTAATTGCATCCTTTGTTTTTCCTGTCTCTCTGGATTCCTACTAAATCATTCAAAAATCGTATGCTCTACCATTACTCATAAGAATACATTGAAAAATATTGAAAACCCTAGGTATCTTGTAAACAGATGGATAGAATTTTAACAGCGTGGCACACTTCTTAGGTTTTGGTACAAGTCTGTTTGTTTACCTTTTGTGGTAGAAACCTTGGGTTTGTATTCAATATTTACATTTACTTAAATAACCAAAAAGGTTAAGGATTATTTTAACCTTACAGTACCAACACTAACAACATGTAGTTCATGCTGATAATGATCTCTGGAAGAAGGGACTTCCTATTGAGCCGTTTGCTCAAAAAGTGACAGTATAAACCTAACAAGCACAGCTGAATGTATTTCTACTTATTGAATTTTTTTCTTGAAAATTAACCTTTAAAAATAACGTAGCTTTGAAAAGGTAGAAGATTTTTATTTTTAGCTGTGGTTAACACGAACGGAGGGAAATGAAATGTTTGTTTTTTCTCCGTCTCATTTGATGCTAAAATTTCACTGGTGAAATATGGTCATAAAATGGTCACTTGTGCTGTCATAAAACTGCTTTTTTCAATCTCATCATAATCAATCAAATACAAGCTCCTGTTTAGCATAAAAAAATATATTGAGGTCTGAGAATTAATTACTAATCTTTTCCTGCTAAGTCCCAAAGTATTATTTATAAAGCTTACTAGTGTATGCCAAATGTTAATATAATTAGATCATAATAAATTAAATTTACTAACTAGTCATTTTATTAATGTTAATAATTCTAGATAAAAGTGTAGATGACCAGTTACTTCTTTTTTTAAACTTTTTGCTGTGTCTGCATATAAAGACAAGTTGCAATGGTACACGATCAGTTCTTAAGTCTGTAATGTTATGCCAATTTTGGCTTAATTCTTTTCAAAGTCACTGCTGCACCATAGTAGTCATTCCTGCAAAGTTCAAAAGGTATTAAGATACAGTAAATTTTAGTCATAGATTAAACAATATTATTTTTATTCTCTGTAAGGGACTTATGTCAAAATCTATAACCTTGATCTTATTATCAGTGTCACATCGACCTGCATTAATTTACCAGATGTTGTCAATTTGTAATTTACACTTTCATATAATATCCTAATTTTAGTGCTGCCTCATCAGAAGTATAGATGAAAAGGTGTTTCTTCAGTCTATTATTGTTGAATTAAAAAAAAGCAAAGTGACATGTTGCTACTATGATTCTGACAGCATTTTTAATTAGAAATGGTTAATCTTAATGGATTCAGTAGATCATGTGCGTCAATGCTACTGTCCTAGTTGAAATTTTGTATTAAATCTAGTTAATTAGATAAAATGAAATTAATACACTATAAAAGAATAAAATTGTTATTTCCCAAAGTAGGCTAGAGGTAGAGTTAATTATTTCCCTAACTTGCACATTATCAGTGAAATTCATAACATGACGCAAAACTTTCAGCCTCATCTAAAGCAGTTTCTTTTATTTGTCCAGTGAAAACATAAAGTGTCCAGATGGATCTATTAATTTACATCGGCAAAAAAGCAAAAAGAAAAAGAAAAACTTTTTTTTTTTTTTTAATCGCATATCTGACAGTTGCTTTTTAAAAAGTCGCTTAAGGCTTTCATGGACATAATGATATAAAGAGTGTCATCTAGATGTAGGTCATTCCGCATGCAACTGGGTATACATTTATTTATTTTCAGTATGAGAGTGAGAGGAAATATCTGGCCTTAAGGCTACTCTTTTGATCTAGAACGAAATTAGAGTTGTAGCTATAATCTTTGTTGTCAAAGTATATTTTTCATTCCCACAGAGTGGTTGGATCACGTAGTTAGAACAGTGGCAGATTCATGGGATCTGCACCTGTTTCCTCCACAATTAAATGTACCGTGGCCAGTGTGAGTTCAGGATGACTATGTCCAAGAGTTTAGAGTAATAGAGTCAATAATCCTTTCAGATAGCTCAAAGACTCGTTTGAACTATAGTTTCAGCATGTTCATCTGTCCAGTCAGGGAGACATTGCATTAATCTGTGTTCAGAAAAATGTCTTTGTAGGCAGAAGGAGTATGATTCATTTTTAGTCCTACAATGCTGCTGTTAGAAAGAGAAAATATTATTAATATGGCTATCTCTTTCACTGTAATAAGCCGTAAAGCACTACTATCCTAATGGAAGAGGTATCTGCGCTGTGATTACAAAATAAGTATTGTTTTGATTCAATGTTTTTGGCTAGAATTCTGCCTTGAATACTGTTTTGGACTTTCCTAAAGCCCTTGAAGTAAAAGCAATCTGTATTTATCTATTATTTTTTGAAAAATACCTAGTTCTACATTTTTGGGTTGGTTTTTTTTTTCCGTTTAAAAGAATAAGAGAAAAGAATGGTTCGTGTATTTCAGTCTTCTTGGAACAGCACATCTACACCGGTGACTCCCTGCAGGCAGGTAATGTAGGATTATGGAATCCCGTAAATGTTTGGAAGGGACATTTGCGGGTCTCCTATTCCAAACTACCTCCTGAAGTGGGAGCACTGCCAGCAGCAGGCAGGTCATAGAATCATAGAATCATTTAGGCTGGAAAAGACCTTTAAGATCATCGAGTCCAACCATCAACCAAATACCGCCAAACCCACCACTAACCCATGTCCCTCAGCACCACGTCTGCCCGGCTTTGAAATACCTCCAGGGATGGCGACTCCACCACTGCCCTGGGCAGCCTGTTCCAATGCTTGACAACCCTTTCGGTGAAGAAATTTTTCCTAATATCCATCCTAAACCTGCCCTGGGTCAGCTGGAGCTTAATGTACGTGAGTGTTGACAAACTCCAAGGGTTCCACAGACTCTCTGGGCAGCCTGGCTGTTGCTGCAGTGCCCTTGAAGCGAAAAGTACATTTCTAATGGTGAGCAAAGATCAAGACAACAGCAGGACGGACTCCTAAACTGCAGGCACCAGCGTGTACGGTTTTACAGCGCACTGTGCTATGGAAGCTGTTTAAACAACCTTCACAGTGGAAGAACTGCCTGCGGTGTTCTCCCCAGTTGTTCATTTGAAGCATTCCACACGATCTGAAGAAATCTGAAGCACAATCTTTCCAGCCAAGAGACCTTGGTCCGGCCGAGCTGCTTCCGCAGAACCTCATTGTCACCTCATTGGTAGTTTGCCTCCCTTCTCTGTGCACTCAGACAATTTTCCACGGAGAGCTTATTTAAAAGGCACAATACAATGTTGAGGCTTTTTGTCCTTTGGAACAGGAGCTTTGTCCTTTGGAACAGGAGCTGTGTCCTTTACAATATGCACCAGGCTGGCAATTCACTCACATAGCACTAATAATTGTAAGCCTGTGAGAAAGAATGTAATCTTTCTGCGCAAGATAGGCACAAAGCAGTACAATTAAATAGAAATTGTAAACGCTTTCTACAGTGGAGAAAAAAATATCATTTCAGTCAAGTCATCTCACTAGCAGTGTCAAGCTCAAATGGTATTTTCAACGTGGTTAGTCGTCTTCTTAAACATTCTGTTCTTGCCAGCTGCAGTATTTAACACTTCAGGCATCACAACAAAGCATGTATAACAACCATTAATAAATTTCCTTATAAGAAGCCAATGAGATGTAATTATATTTCACTACTTATGCTATGAAATTTGTCACAAAAAAAAAGATTTGATTGCTCAAATTCACAATTAAATTCTTAAGCAATTAGAAAAGTATACAATTTTATGGGGTTTTTTTCAGTGCACTACTGTGTTCTAAACTTTAATTTTTTTATGATGATCAGTTTCAACCTCACCAGGGTGGACCACATGATGTGTAGCATTCGGCAAAGGGAAGAGCATGCCAACGGAAGTACTGAACAGATAGTGTAGTCACACTAACTAATAGGAAGCATTTGTTTTCTTTTTTCTTTAAATTTAAAATTATTGCCTATTTTGACCAGTTATCTCCTGCGCCAAAGCCACGCAACCTCCCTTGTCGAAATGTATCTCAGGGATCCAGGATTCCCTGTGAAATAAAAGGGAGCTGAAGGTAATTGGCACTTTTCAAAAATTAAGCCTCGTTGTCTCCTTCATACTGTTCATATTTTATACTTTAAACCTCTTCATGTTTTAATCCAGGCATAGTATCTTGACTCTGAAAAGACACTGTGGGCTTAAAATCGATTTCTTGAAGTCAGAAGATTGACACTCTAAGAAACTAAGTCCAATAGGCCCTAACAATGAAAACTTCTCCTCTCTTCCATGCCAAAAGCCTGAACTGAGGCAAATTTCTCCACAGAGGAAAGAGTAACTTCTGAGTCCAACTGGTCTTGGTCCTTTCCTTGGAGATTGTTCACAAGGGTCTCATTCAGGTTCCTCTACAAAGCTAAAGATTTTACCTTGCGAGTACTGTATATGGAGACTGGAATTTGGCCACCGGTTCATGTTGTATCTGATCATCAGTCTACAACTCAACAGCTGGTCGAGTGTGATGGGAAGGGATGGACGGGAGAGGAAGAGCTGATGCTCAGGCAAGAGCTACCTGGTGTCTGACAGGAGATGGCATCTCTTCCAGTAATACTGAAAAATGAATGTTCACCCTGTGCTACTGCAAGATAAATGTTGACTCAGGCAAAACTGGCCAGAGAACTCCACTGCACGGTTCAGAAGAAACAGAGCAAAACCAGTCTGTTCATTCAGGTCCCAAAATATGGAGCCTACCATAAGCAGCCCATTAAAACAAGGATGAGGTCTCGCTGTGGTTGCCATTTGTATTATACAATAACTGAATCTCAGTCTAGATGAATTGGACAGATTAGCAGGATATACTTGCAACCCTTATTGCCTGTTCTTGGAGGAATTCTAATGAAAATTGTTTCTCTAGCATTACCTTCTCCTGTATTGCTGCAGAGTATCTTTCTGAAGTGAAACAAAAATGAACGGATGAAATTGAAATTATACATGCACACTCTTCCCCTCACTCTCATGCATACGCACACACGCGCACATTCTATGCGAGACTGGAAATATCAGTAATTATGTCTGCAGATGCATGGGAACAGCAGGGCAAAAGGCAAGGCTATAGATACAGACTGTTAAAACCATGAAAAGCATCAGATGGTAACTTAGATGCAAATTTGGCTTCGTCAGCTAAAAAAGCCATGCTAGATTGTGGCTTGTGAGATGAGATTTTTACAAAATATTTCTTCTCATTAAGAAAGACCAGTCCATAGTGAAGTTTTCCAAAGAAATGGACATTCAAAATAGTAACAAAAGATGTTTTATAAACAATCTGGCGATGAACAGAATGGAATAAAAAAACCTCAGTCCTGAGGTCAGGGGATTCCATTTCTAAAGGAAGCTTTTATGATTAGAAGGGAAGTAATTGTGGAAAAACAAATGAATCTGCAAAAAAAAAAAAAAAAAGAGAGGTTCTTGGAACAGCGC
>VFFE01009208.1:2177609-2202927 GCA_008921705.1 Burhinus oedicnemus
GCCTATACCAGGGCTACCAGCAGGAAGCTAACAACTGGTGTATTGGTGAAAAGAGTTAATAAAGCACTCCCATGCTTTCTTTTTTTCCTTTTTTTTTTTTTTCCTTTTTTCTTCGCCAGACGGCAGAACAGATGGATATGTAATGCACACAAAAACTAAGTACATGATCTCAGCTCTCAATCAGCAGCCACGTGAAATACACAAAAATCAGGTGTAGCTACTCTACAGTTGTTGGCTGCAAAGGGATTGACTCAGTGCTCTAAAACCAAATTTCTAAAGTGAATATTTTGGTTTTCAACTTCCAAAAGCTCAATTAGAAAGTTCATTTCTGAGGGGTAGAACTATCACCATCGTTAGTGTGATTTATGGTTGCAAATCATCAGATAAGTGACAGCGCACTGCTTCATTAATTCTTCAAGGTTCATTTTATGGCTTTTGATAGGTGTTCTGTACTTGGGCTATGCTCTCTCTCACATTTCTAAAATATCTGTGTTTAGTATTTATTTGTTCTTCTCAGTGGTTGTATGTCTATGATTAGAATGCTTATTTTCAGTAACAATAGTTTAAATTCCAAGTATACTTATATATGTTAATTTTTTTTTCCTATACATGCACTATTCCCTCTTTCCCAATATAACTGAGATTTCAGTCTCAGCACAGCAAGAACACAATCGCAGTTGGAAATGCATGGTCAGATTGTGCTTTGGTTTGCCAGAACTGTTCCGATATTAATTTGGGGTCATTGACTGTTAACAATATGAAATGTCATGAATATGAACTAAATCAATGTGATTACCACAGTGGAAAAATTAATCACCTAGCTTGTCTTTATCATTTGACTACCAACAGATCGGAATCTATAAACATAAAGGCAACTAAAAAGTACCTAGGTATGTTCTTGCATATTTATCCTCTTGAGAATAATATCTTTGAAAAGAAGGCCGTAAGGGACAGACACACTCAACTTACGATGTAAAAAACTGAGAAGTGAAAAAATATTAAATAAATATTAAACATAATTTACGATCCTTTTTCTAGCATATAACAAATAATGTAAAGTCATGAAATACTGCAGGAGAGAGTCGAGGAATGAGTAGGGAGGGTGTAAGGAAACAAACAGAAAGCAAGCCAGAAGGCTTTTATGCTGGTAACATGGAGCCTTTTTTGTTTCCATGATCACCTGCAGAAAAAATTTAGATATGCACAAGAAGACATGATAAGCATTTAAGGGGATTATATTTGGAAAACAAAGCCAAAAGCTTTTGGTTTTATTTGTTTTCCAATGGCTGTTTAAAAAACAAACAAAGATAATATATTTCAATGTGCAACTGAATTGTAAAGCCAAGATAATGACACAGAAGTCAAATCAGTTGATGAATGACTCTGTATTAGAAAATAGAAAGAGATTCTGAAAAATAAATGAGAAACTCTCTAAAAGGCAATAGATGCTGGATTCATCATAGGTGCCTAAAGGTTCATAAATATTTTCTTTTACTTGTTTATGAAATGTTACACTGTTGATCACATTTGTGCTCAGTGATCATTTTTGTATTTGGTTTTCATTACCATAAAATGATCACGTCTTACCTTTCAGTGCCACCAGCTCAAGATCACAGAATCACAGAATCACTGGGGTT
The DNA here is from genome assembly GCA_008921705.1 of Burhinus oedicnemus. Lineage (NCBI taxonomy): Eukaryota > Metazoa > Chordata > Aves > Charadriiformes > Burhinidae > Burhinus > Burhinus oedicnemus. Next base: position 2,179,247 of record VFFE01009208.1, read on the forward strand.
GGCAGGGACCTCTGGAGACCATCTAGTCCAACCCCCCTGCCACAGCAGGGTCACCCCCAGCAGGTTGTACAGGACGGCGTCCAGGCGGGTTTGGAATGTCTCCAGAGTCGGAGACTCCACCACCTCTCTGGGCAGCCTCTTCCAGTGCTCTGCCACCCTCAAAGGAAAGAAGTTCCTCCTCGTGTTCAGATGGAACTTCCTATGTTCAAGTTTGTGCCCGTTGCCTCTTGTCCTGTCACTGGGCACCACTGCAAAAAGACTGGTGCCATCCTCCCGGCACCCTCCCTTTAAGTATTTATGAGCATTGATGAGATCTCCTCTGAGTCTCCTCTTCTGTAGACTAAAAAGACCCAAGTGCCTCAGCCTTTCCTCAGAAGAAAGATGTTCCAGGTCCCTGATCATCTTGGTAGCCCTCTGCTGTCCCCTCTCCAGCAGTTCCCTGTCCTTCTTGAACCGGGGAGCCCAGAACTGGACACAGTAACATGGAGCCTTTTTTGTTTCCATGATCACCTGCAGAAAAAATTTAGATATGCACGAGAAGATCCATGAGTACTGCCACAAACAAAGTTTCAAAGTCAGGTGAACGACTAGCTCTAGGAACATATGTTTAGGTTCGAACGCAGGTATTTCCTGGCAGAATCACTATCAAGTTTATTTACTATAGATAAAGGAAGACTGTAATTTGATATCTGAAGAATCAAATAACTGTAGAGCTCATATAACAAAGTCAGTGTTACCTACAGAATTCTGTAAAAATACATAATGAATGTGCCACATGAAAAAAATGGAAAAATGAGAATGCAATCAATATTACTAATAATATATTATTAATATTCTTAATTTGATAATATTCCACATACTAAATGAGCTGTCAACATTTTAAGAAATTAGTCATTGAAGAATTGTTGACAAATGACAAATTTTCTTAAAAATCAAAGCAAGACAGAAAAATTAAATATGACTTGACATCTTTCAATAATTCCAAAGCAGAAGTTGAGCAGAATTTGACCTCTCTTTTCCAGCAAAGTTTGGGACAGACATCTGGGAATCAATTTGTTTTCTCGTCTTATGCACAATTTTATAACCGTAGTTTAAACAATGCATATTTTAAACAAGTTTTCTGTGGCAGTGCAGGAAAATATTGCGTATGTTTTTCTTTAATGTAATATTGCTAAATATTTAACCTATCTTAAATGATACTGATAGATTTGGTTATAAAAGAACAATGAATTATATGTATTATAAAAAAAATATTTTTTGTGATGACCATCTGGGACTAAAAAAAACCAAACCAGAATCCCTTTCTTGAGGTTTATAATGACATCATTGAATTCTACCAGAAAAACTAGTTTTACCTCTGTATATTTTCAGAGAAGACATTTTATAGACTAAAGGTGTTCTTAGTATTCCTCACATGATTTTTTTTTATATAGTAAATTCAAAGAATAGTTTGTATAATTTCTTTGCAGATTAAGCCAGCAACAAGGATTCCTGCTCTAAATTGGTCCTTTTTTATTCGTTGAAAGATAATCGTAAAAATACTTATTTCCTTCGTTAGTTGCTTGAGAATAAGTCTTCCTTAACTTAATGTTATGAATATGCTTAGATGATTTATTATTCATCTATTTTTCTACAGTCTTTCTTTAAACCTAATCAAAGTACCAGAATAATATGGGCAGCGCTCCCACTGGCAATAGCGCGTAACTGCTGCACTTCCTTACGAGAGCTCCTTTCCTCTTCCGCCTGCCGTCTTCTTGCTTCTTTTCACACACCAGCTTTCAGTTCAGGATTTCAGAAATGAAATACGTGTGACAACCGTTGATACCATCACCACTGCTGAGAACGGAAACTTACGGTAAATGTTATGGTTAGTTCCAGTCTGTGGCAGAAGGAGACATTTAGATGGGCAAATGCTAATTCATACCTGTGATTTATTGAGTGTCGATTTACAGTTTTGAACATGAATTTCCTTTACACTTCCTCTTGAATATTTACAGTCTATTTGTTGCACTGTCTTTGTCAGCTGCTTTTAGCGTGGTTTTCTTTACAAAGGTTCAGCTTGGTGACACTCCTTTTTAACAGTTCTCACCCTCCTTAACTTCCGTTAACTTTAATACTCTATAGACCCAGCTTACATTGAACATCGGTGACTAGGAAAAGGCTAAAAAAATGCAAATCTTTATTTTGCAGTTGGCAAATCCCTCTTTCATCCATGGACTGGTACGTTTTAAAAAATAAGCCCTGTGCCCATTCCTAGTTTTGTTTGGCTTAGAATGTTTCCTCTGTTAGTGCAGCTTTTGATAGCTCGTCTCTTTTATAACTAGTAAAAGATTCAAAGCTGCTGCTGAGCATGACTTTTATTGTCAGTCCCAGTGTCACCAGTGACTCTGAGAAGTTGACCTAATTACTCCCTAGATCAGTTCCCAACTGTGTGAACACGTTCACAGGCCGCCTCTGTTACACACAACTGAACATGCGATAAACAAATATAATAATCAATAGATTTCTTCCACAAAAAAGTCATGACTGTAACTCAGCATAGCTCCACAGACCCAAATCCCGGAATATGGAGGCAAAGCATTTGGGGTAGGAAGTGGAAGGAAAATGCAAAGGGGCAATTTTCTCTAACACAGAGCAGGACCATGTACACAGCGTGCTAATTTCCAGCCTCTGCATAGAAAATTAATTATAGGAAATACTAACTGACCTCTACAGCTTTCGTCTTTGAGCAAAAAGGTGTATTCACGAAATCAAGCAATTGCATTAATGTACCAAATTAGGGCTACTGTTCTGTGCGTTCAGATACTTCATTAAGTGGAAGTGAACTCACAGGAAGGTTCACTTCTGTTTGCGCGCTTCTGCCTTTGTAAAGCGTGTTGAAAATTTTGAGCTGAAAGTCCAGAGGGTTTTCTGTAATCAACATCATTTGGTTGTCTCCAGTTGGAATTTCTTTTCTTCAGTGTGAAGAAGACTTATACAATAGTCTTAGAAAAATAATAGATACGTGAGGGACCAAAAAAAAAAAGAAAAGAAAAAAAAAAGATATTTTGGTAATTTTATGCTGGTCTAGTTAAAGAAGGAAGCCAGGATATTCCAAAGATGATCTTCACCATAATGTACTTCTCTTACTCTGTCCAAGGTATAGTCTTCATCAGTAGCTGTAGTACAAGTTGGACTATGAAGACAAGAGCTCCTGTGCAGTGATTTTCATTTACAATAGGAAGATTCTCATCCCTGTTATTTACCCATACATCATAAATGTAAAATTACCTCGTCCCATTTGTGTCATATTCATCAAAAGCATTTAAAGAGTTGACTCTTGTCAGGTTGGTTGGGAGTATAAAGATAGATATAGGGCAAATAAAAATGGATATAATGATTTTATATGTTCTCTTATTAACATTGAATTTCCCTCTGAAGTCTACTATTACTGAGTACTTTCACTTGAATACAGAATTTCTCACCAAATAACTTAAATAAATTTCTGCTGCTGTATGGAGTCCTTCTTGAGTATTAGAAACTGATGGTTTTGATGGACTTTCTCACTATTTGTGGCTTGTTAATCCAGATATTTCTCTAACAAAGATAAACTCAAATTCCATTTTAAGACTGTAATACAAATACACACAAAGTGAAAAAAAAACTATATGCATTAGAATTCATGGAAATTAATAACTAAGGAATACAGCTCATTTTTACTTTGAAACGCTCTTCGCCGTTTACAGTTGTCTGTCCTGTCATAAATCTTAATGTTTGGCCCTGCTGTTGCTGAGGACAAGCACATTTTGAAGAGTACAATAGTGGAGCTCCAAGGAAGCCATTTGTCTGTGGTAATTTGGAAATGCTGATGTTTAGATTTTTACAGCTTTTTAAAATTTTATTTTAAACAGTGAAGTTCAGTTGGCTCTATATTAAAAACTGATCATGAAACAGTGAATTATGAAGGATTACATGATGAGGTAAAGCAAGCAGGATCTATAATCTGTCACTTCTGAAACATCTTCATTTTCAGCTGATGTTTTAGGAAAAGTGAGTAATTTTTTTGACAAGTGTAATATTGTTTCTGCTGCCAGTTGGGTCCAATGAACAGACTTTCCACCTTTTCTTAAATGGAGTTCCATATTTGCATACATATATTAAATCCTTGTGAGATAACTGCATGAAATTCACCATATAATTACCTGAAATCTGGGTACAGAAATAGCTAAGAAAATGGAAAAATGGCAATTTGCTGGCACTAATCCAAAACTAACAAGAAATGCTTTTCAGAACTTAACATATTATAGAGAAGGAAGTAAATATCATGACATTCAGGCAAAACAGATAATAGAATCTTTCAGCAATAAGTTTGCAATTGCATATCTATAGAATAAGACTACATCTACTTTTCAAAATCATACATAGCATAACGTGTTGAGTCAAAGGAAGATTTTCATCTAAGAAGTAACTAATATTACTTTGTTCATCTTTCTCTGTAGAAAGATTGTAACAGGATGTTTTGACTATCAACAACTTCAAAAATAGAGTTAATTCCTTATTCAAAATCTAATAAAAATTTTGAATAGCACTTCATAGGAAGTAAATTATAGAGTAAAGCATTTTGTCATACAGGGTTAGCATCATCTTTCTGGATATTTTCTGTGAAAGTAGATTTTATAAAAATAACAGTAGATACAGATACTGTGTTTTTATAAATAGCGCATTTCATATAACATAAACTCCAAACTCCTTAAAGCTGAATCATAATCTCATGTCTTATAGAACATCTTTACTAATGCAAATTTGATCTGAACTGCTTGTATGAAAGAACGGTGAATTAAAATAAAAAGCAGAGAAACTTCATGTTTATATAGTGCTTCTTTTCCCTCCATTCAAAGAAAGCCAAAACAGAGTTGTCTTTCCTCAAACTGATGTGACTAGCTACTGCTGAATCCTATAAGGTCAACAGAGAGATGATGGAAAAAGTATGATTTATGTTTAAAAGTACCATTCAATTATTATGAATTAATTAGATTTTTGTAAAAAATATTTGAATTAGATTTTTGTAAAAATGGAATTTGCTGGGGGAAAAAAAAAAGCACAGTTTGAAATCCTCTAACGTCTTCTGGTTGGCTTGGGATGCAAATATGAAAAATATGGCTGATGTAGATATTATATTTACTTCTATTATTAATACTGAAGGCTTCTTCGTTTAGTCCTCTTTAAGAAAAACAACCAACCAACCCACCAAACATTCTTCTCCTTCATATGGTTTCCCAGAATAAGCTATTCCATTCTTCTCATCCTTGCAGATGTGGGTCTTAAAGTCAAGATACTTTGCTTACTCAGGCAGCACGTTCACCTGGACTCAAAGGTAGGTAAGTTCAGCATAATATTTCTAGAAGGCTTTTGAATCTACAAATCTCTGAATGAATACATTATGCAATTTTTAATTTGAAGTTTCCTTTAAGTATTTTTCCCACTGAGCAAGAATTTAATAGGTTTCATAAATATGGTTATAACAAACATCATCAGCTGTCTTCTACAGATACACTATCTCTGTTAACTTTAGAAATTAATTGATGCACATTCTTATGTTAAATGTTATGAACAGCTTTAAGTTGTGTCCATTTCTTCGTTATTTTTTAATTCTTAACTTTCTGGATGGTAGCCAGAGGTAGATTATTTTTAGTAAAAATAAAGATGTATCTTTAAAAGTTATAAGGCCTGAAACAGTGTCCTGCTGCCCTGGGGACATTAATTAAAGAAAACATTATGGTAGTCATTCAAGTAGTCATTCGAGAATGGAAGTGATACTACAGTCTACAGAATATGTCACTGTTTAGGAACCATAACCTGTATGCAATAACTTTAATAGCAGTAAATCTGCATAAATATTCCATATCCAGGATGATAATTCCAAAAAGGTTATAATTATACTTCAGTGAGGTGTCTTTCAAATGAAAAGTTATTTAAGAGCTAAAATCAATTGGCTATAGAGTATCATGTTTTCTGATGGGAATAATAGAGAAAAGATGACTGGAAGTTGTTTGTTACAATGATAAAATGAGTTTTTACCTCTGGTTATTATCAGCTCATACATTCATCATTATATAAAACTCAATTTTTTTATTATATTGATTTATTTTATAGCCCAAGACAGTTTGTACTTGTATGAAATTCAGAAAACATTGATTTACTTAAATTATTCAATGCTTTAGTGTATGGCTATTATGTCATTTAACACTTTAGACAAATCAATACACTTTTAAAAATTGCTTTCCTCATTCAGAAGGTTTGCAAATGTACCTTTCTGGAATCATTAGTTTTCTATAAGGTGACAATGTTTTATAAATAATCTATTTTAAAACTATAGGGGGTTATATATATGTATAAATGCATAAATAGTTACAAGTCAAATGAATAATTTAAGTTTGCCTAAAGCATACTGTGATGTCGAATATGTCTTTAAATTCACAACATTATTCTCAAACTTATGATGGTACGGCCATATAAAGCTTTTTTGTTTAACTAGTAGTCGTTGCTGGATATCAAGAACGTTTCTCTCAGTGCTTTAAAGACTGGAAAGTTTGACTGTTTGACACAGAACAACCTTCAATTGTCTGCGGAAAGGTCTAAGGAAGGGGATAAATCTTGAACATTAATGGATTTTTGCAGCTAGGTTACAGATCAGAGGTGTATTATCAAATATGACTAGTGAAAACATCAGCTACAAGTAGATAACTCCACCATAAGAAAAGAAATCAGTGCCGTGTTCTTAGTGAAGTGCAGAGTCCCGAGACAATTGCTTTTGTACACTGTGGGCACGTCGGCCTTTATTCCTCGTGCCCAATCACTTATGGTGCCTGAAAAAAAGTTATTTTACAAAATAAGAAGTCTCACATTGATTAAAAGAGGCATTGATTCACATTCAAAAAAATAAACATTTATATTTTTCTACTAAATGTATACTAGAACAAAGAAGCTGTTGAACAAGCAGCTTGTACAGCAACCTTTCTCTAAAAACAATCCTTTTCACCTGCTAAATAGAGCAATAGGCTGAGGGTTAATCCTGAAAGCATTTATTATTCAAATTTCCATGTATTGACAACAATACACAAGCTTTCATATTTTACTAGAAAGTAAGTATTTCGGTTCCATCCATTTTACAACAAAAGACATTATTCAAACCTGTTGGGGATACTTTTATCTCCCTCACTGCAAAACTCTCCAGAAAAAAAACCCCACCTATATTTGGTTTCTTTATTGGTAATTTACTTCTTTGAAATTAGAGAGCATGCTGACTACTTCTTTTGGCTGGATAGTTCAAACTTCTTCATGCTCATGTTGGACAGCTGATAAATTAGCAGGATTTCTTTTTTCCCTTGCTTAAAGGTCCTTATTTGCATATATCTCCTATTCCAATTACAAGGAAAACAAAACCTCTGTCTATCTGTTACCACTTTTCCTTTATTTGTCCCATCCCTTTCCTTAGCAATGTTAACTCACATTAATGATCTGGAGCAACGTCTCTATCATAAATAGCAGAATACAAAATTATTTCTAAAGCTTAAAACTGTACATACAATCCATATGTATAATTCATTTCCATAGAGGTTTAAAGTTCAAGCTCGCTGCATTGCAAGATTCCTTCTGTTTGCTCCAGGGTCCACGGAACTGTTTTAGATCTTGAAAATACAAATACTCTGTAGGTAGCGGTATGGATCAGTTTGTTCAATAATCTGTCCTACCTGAAGTAGTATAGTGTGGTAGTTAAGAAACACCTTTAAGAATCATAAACCACCCCATTTTTAGAGGTCAAAATGCATTTACATTGAAATAATTAAAATTGCCTGCCTTCTGAAGGAATTGTCTAGGGGTTTCTACAGTAACACGTTTGTTTTCTGCAGTATTTGCCATATTGCTGATATTTTGTCAGATGTAGAAATATTTTTATGGGAAGGGTTGACGCTTAAGAATTACACAACTGTAATGCAGGTTCATATCTATTTATCTAGTGAGGTGCTATAAGGAAGTACCCTACTATTTAAAGTATTAAAAAAAAAAATTGTGGCAATTCTTAGGCTCTTACTGTTCAATAGAGGGATACTCAGTAACTACTGGAAGGTGTTTCTGCCCATGGCAGGGGGGTCAGACTGGATTATCTTTAAAAGTCCTTTCCAAGCCAAACCATTCCATGATTCTATGATGCACCTTCTGGCCACATGGAAGTTTTGCCCGACCTGGAGGGACACAGAGAGGAAAGGCCAACTGCAAATCCCCACTGCTTTCTTGTTGCACTAAAGGGTGCAAGTCAAGATACATCCTCTTCAGTAGAGGATCCTCTCTTCCAAGGGATCGAAGATGTAAGATACAAAATGGGTATCTCGCGAACTGTGGGAATTATATGCTTATATAAGGAATTTAAATTTAATAATAATCAGGCTAACAAAAATCACAGTTTTACAGTTTCCAGCAGATTGTTTGTGGCTTTGCTGGGCATGTCTTTCAAACAAAGAATATATAATGATACATATTGAAATATCCAAAGATGCTCTGAAGGAGTTTTTACTTTTTGCTTGCTGAATGTTTGGTTTCAGTAGGAGATTCTATGCGGGGGGGTAATAATGGTCTTGACTGATTAAAACAGAAAAACGCACCCACATGTCATGGTGAATAAAAACATGAAAATACAAGGAGGAAAGTTGAAACCCTATAGGGCTGTCCCCTTATGAAATACAGATTTTACAGAAAGACAGGAAGACAGGGCTTATCCAACACATTTAGTAGAGGAGTGGAATAATAATTTGGATTTAAAACATTGGAAGACTTTATACTGGGCACTTCAAACAGGGACACTTACTTCCTATCTTGAAAATCCTTTCCTTACAACCACAGCGTTCTGGTGGACTGAGCCACCAACAGCTTGGTTGATTCCGTATGTAACAATCAGGACCTAGTGCACCTAATTAATAAACAGATGGCAATAGCCCTGTGGGTCCTTAAGTCAGTAAGGGCTTTTGTGCTCCACTGGTTATGTCACAATATCCTTTCTTAAGGGATGCATATGCCAAGACTGGATAATGGCACAGCAGATGCTTCATCTTGATTTCAGGATGGCAGGAAGCCAGCCGAGATCCCAAGGTAGTGTCCAGACAGTTATGGAATGAGCTTAATCATGTTACAGCGGGAGGCAGAGTTTTCCCCAAGAGGGCTGAAGAGAATAACCCAATATGGAAGTTTTTTTGAAATTCAGAGAGGAAGGATTGTAGTGGGGTGACCTCTTTAGGTAACACTCTGCATGACCAACCAAAGGCTTGGCACCCTCCACTCTGTTGAGTGTGCTGGCGACCTTTCTGTTTTAGCTCTGTCTGATGGCATTCCCAGACACTTTCTGGGGACAGCAATTAGAAACCAGCTTGCAAGTTCCTGTCCAAAGAGGAGGGCACACGAATGAGACAAAAGTCATCCTGCAGTGGTGAACATTTAGCTAAATATGTATTAAAGGCATGAATGCTACCTGTAACTGCAGCAGAAAACAATATTATTTCCTTTTGCAGTGTCATTTTTTGGCACACTCAGGGTACAAGAGTTCTATAGTATCGGTAAATGATATTTTGGGCAGAACCCTGAGTGTCAATATTATGGCATGCACAACAGTGGAAAATTTTATCAGCTATATAAAAATTTAGCAGGTAAAGGGTCAGTAAAATATCTATTTAAGTGACTGCTGTACCATTTTGACATTCAAAATATTCGGGGACATGAGTCATCAGGTTGTACACTGTAACAAACCCCTCTTTCCTCATTTCAGTTTCTACCGAGGAGAAACATCTGCAAGTGGGATTAAACCTTTACAGCGTCAGCATGAGTTCATTCTAAAGGAACCGAGGCACGCCAGTTGCCTGCTTTCTGTTCAGAAGAGGTCCATCTTGTTGGAACGGCTGCCCAATTGCTGCAGCACATACGTTTGCTCTATAATCATGCCTGCTTTATCGTAACAGTCCACAAGAACTGAGATACAGTCCTGTTTCTGGCCACTCTGTAAGTGCAGGAACTCTTAAGGCAATGATCAGTAGCCATAAACATAAGCAAAGGTATCTGTAATTATTTAACCCAGTACGATACTAGGATGGACCACATCTTTGGGGGTTCCCAATAATGCAGGTTGGCCATGGATTTTCTCAGACAAGTAGAAAATTATTACTTAGAGCCATTTATTTATTGTTTTGTTATTCAAAGGTATATTTTGTGTCTTACAGTCACTTTTTATTAGATTCTTTAAGGAGTTGCAAGGGGACAGAAATTAAGCCAAAATGTAATTGGTTTAGGCAACTACTTTGCTTCGTCGCAAGCTGGATTAGTTTGGATAGAGAAAGCTCTCGATTAAGGAAAAGTCTTTTTACTTACCATGCCTGCCATGATTTTACTGTGGAAAGGGCAGTAAATAAGAAAGGTGAGCAGAGGGCTCCTACCATTTCTTACCATCCTAAAGAATCCACTATTTCAGTAGCCTGTTGCCTAAGACTGAATAACAACATGATCTACAGACTACGGAGTTCACTTGATACAAATACCATCTGCAGAGTCATGACTGACAAATACTATTAATGCCGTAAGCTCTAGGAGCACAGAATGTGTGCCTCGTCCCTTGCCTTGCTCTTCAGGGAGAAGATTCCACCCTGTCATATTAAACATCCTTTTATAGGCATGAAAAATTCTGCCTTGGTTCTTATGATCTTTCTGCTTTAATTGAAATTAATACTGTTGACTGATTCTCTTTAAAAAATCATATGCGAAATTGGCTTACGAGTCAGCTTTAGAGATCTGAAAATTGCTTAATGTAGCATTTAGGCACAACTGACTTCAGAATAGTCCTGTAATTGCAGGGGAGGACAGAGTCAGTCACTTCCCTCTACGAGAAGTAATGCTGTGCTTTTTTTTCTTTTCTACTAATGCATTAAAATCAGTAATGGAGCTAACCTAACCGGTTGTTCCTCAGCAGTCCTGGGGATGTGTCTACGCTAATGTTTTAGCTGACATCAGGAGTGCAGGTATGGAGCAAATGTCCCCACCTTCCCGCTTACTGTGCTTTGTCTCACATTGCCCGGCGGCCACAGAGCACATGTGCCGGGTTCTTCTGGGAAGAAACTCAACTGGAGGACACGTTCCAGGAGCACACCTAATGTGCTTTGATAGGCAGTCCATCCATAGGACCAGGCTGGAATTAGTCTGAAGTGATTTAATTTGATTCCGTTTTCAATATAATGCTTTTACTGACTTTAATGTTTCCTCTCTGGTGTCATGGTCACATGGTAAAAGCTGTTGCTTTAGTATCCTTTTGGCAATCCTTTACCGAATCATAGAATCCTAGATAGGTTTAGGTTGGAAGGGACCTTAAAGATCACCTAGTTCCAAACCCCTGCCATGGACAGGGACACCTCCCACCAGACCAGGTTGCTCCAAGCCCCGTCCAACCTGGCCTTGAACACCTCCAGGGATGGGGCAGCCACAGCTTCCCTGGGCAACCTGGGCCAGGGTCTCACCACCCTCAGAGGGAAAAATTTCTTCCTGAGATCTCATCTAAATCTCCCCTCTTCCAGTTTGAAGCCATTACCCTTTGTCCTATCACTACATGCCCTTGTAAAAAGTCCCTCTCCAGCTTTCCTGTAGGCCCCTTTCAGATACTGGAAAGTTGCTCCAAGGTCTTCCTGGAGCCTTCTCTTCTCCAAGCTGAACAACCCCAACCCTTTCAGCCTGTCCTCATAGCCCTCTGATCATCTTTGTGTCCCTCCTCTGGACCCACTCCAACAGGTCCATGTCCTTCTTATGCTGGGGGGTCCAGAGCTGGACGCAGTACTCCAGGTGGGGGCTCACAAGAGCAGAGTAGATGGGCAGAACCACCTCCCTCGCCCTGCTGGCCACGCTGCTGGGGATGCAGCCCGGGATGCGGTTGGCTTTCTGGGCTGTGAGCGCACATTGCTGACTCATGTTGAGCTTCTCAGTGCCAATGTGTGAAAGCAGTCCTTTGCTTACTCCCTTGTTTCAGATGGTATTCTACGATGAAGAAAGGTTTAAAGTCCCTTGCCCAATTGGAAAAGCCAAACCTCAGTGTCACCATCAGTTTTCACAACTTTCCTGCCACATCGTCTTTCACTTCATGTGGATAATGGTCTCCTCAGCTTCCCAAATTGCAGTGTTGCAGTCAGGCTTTTGTGCCTGCCCTTTAGAGCGACTGAACACATCAAATTCTATGGGAGATGGCACATAAAAAAAAGTACTATCTCCTATACGTTCTTTTCTACTGTCACCCTGTGCTGTTTTTATTAACTATTTTTTCTTTCACTTGGGGATTTTTAAAATCCTCCATTTTTACGTAGTACCAAACAATGTTCTCCGATCAAGCAGTCACCAGAGGACCTAAGATGAAGGTATTCCAAAGGCAGGTCGATGACACCTACCCAGAGAGACTCTTGAAGAGGATGCCAAATAGGAGGGCTCCTGCTTGCCACTGGCTCTCCTGCCCGCGTCGGGAAGAGCATGGGTTCTGCGGTAGCTGGAAGGAAGACAAGGAGAAGAACGGGGATTCTGCCCTGTAGGAACCAAAATATTCCGTCAGATATCTGACTTTGGCTATACGATACAGATGCCTTCAATGCTTAGGTTTAAGTTCTTCAAAGCCAGGTTAAATGATATCTCAAACGCTTCAGGTGGGGCGAAAGTTAACTCACTTGCTGGGTAACTGCCTCTGCTATCAGGGGAAAGAAGTCTCTAGTGCCAAACAGTTTTGGATCAGTCTGACAGAAACAGGCAGAGAATAAGCATCACCCAACAAGGTAGAAATGCTCTTTTGCCGTTATTCCATGAAAAACAACAGTGCTACCAAACATTTCCCAGTAAGGCAAAACTGGAGGCGAGTCAGGATATTCACAGTATGCTGGCTCCTGCCTCTACGGCAATTAAATGCATCATTGAATGCTATTACAGAAAATTTACAAGTGATACGCTTTGTGCCGTGTCTCCTAATGATTGTTTGGCCTTATGGATGAGATAAACACAAGATCTTCACAAAATCCCTGTCATAGCGTGCCTGATACCCTCTACAGTTCCTAGTAGCGTGACGATCAAGTGGCTGAAAGAAGCTACTTATAGTCAGGTCCATTTTTCATGACGGCAAACAGCATATAGATAAAAGGTTTAAACCAGTAATGACCTGTACCTATTCCCCCTTAACTCCAATTATGCCTTCCATTTTAAAGCTCCCACCTACCTCCATTTCTGTGTGACAGAGCTGAATGCAACCTCTCATTGCAATGTATATTTTTGATACTTACTCCCTCTTCTCTTTCTTTCAGCAGGCTGGGAAATCGTTTTCCCTTGCCCTTCCTCTCCAACTCAGCAGATTCAATACTGAATTTTAGTATTCCCTTTGATGCTCGTACCTGCAGGATCCAGTACTGGGCTCCAGACGAGAACTTTTTTCTGTTTAATTATTTGCGTATCATTTTCAAAAGACATATGATACTCGCAAAGATAATATATGATTCTTGGCAACGTTTTGTTTCCTGTGGGTCTCCTTGGTTTTTGCCTCCTCTGATTTAACACAATACATTATTATATACATAATAACTTGGCCTTAGGAGGGATAGAGAAATCCTTTGATATTAACCTTAAAATGTTTTGAGCACATTTTGGTTCTGTGTTCTTGCATTGCGAATGTATATCATTCATTAATTTAATTTGTAAAGGGATTACTTCAGAGTAATCTCATTAGAGATGATCAGATTACCAGATAGCCTTACATAAGGCAATCTTATTAACTGTGCCTCAGGATGTCACTTCAGATATCTATTTCGTACGCCAGATATAAATTCATTACATGCTTCAAATTGGCTTCAAACCTTACACTGACAAGTGTCCTGGATGTTGCGTGTTAAACGCATGCTTAGTATCTTTGCTTTTGTAATTTGTAAATATAGATGTTGCCAGTATAATTCTAAAGAATTTAAATGCAAGTAGGTGTTCAAAGTACCGTGTAACCATATACTGTAATCATGCTCTATCTCACGTAAGATATGTGACTCGTATCTTCCAATGATTTTAGATGTTGTTGCTCAGACTTAGTTTTTCATCCACTTTTTATATTGCTGCAAGTTATCTAATGCAGGCTAGCTGAAACCAGCACTAGACGCTTCCTGTTGATTTTGAGAGGATTTAAAATTAGCCCTTCTTCTTCCTGGTTGTACGAAGATAGATGCAAACAAAAGAAGTGCCCCTCCGTTTATGGTAGGAGGGACAGGTTTCTGTCACAAAACATGTGGTGCGGAAGGAACTGCGTTATGTATAACTGATGTGACGCTGCAAATCAAGAAGTGATTTATATGTAGTTTTCTGTACATTGGGTTTTTAAACGCAAGCAGCCAGCTGGCTACGCCTTCTGGAACAAAGGAGGGTAATGTTTGGATTCAAGCTGATGGAAAAAGAAGGTTGATACAGACGTGGTGAAACATGAAGAATTCTTCCAAGTTCCTTGGCTGTGACTTTTCTTGAGACCTTAAAAAGATTTCCCTCATCATTCAGTAAACCTGCCAGTGAACTATGGAGTTAAACCCTTCTGCCAGTTTTTGGGGCCGAAATGGTACAAAGCAGCGCGAGCCTTGCTTCCCTAGAGGAGGAGGGTGCGGGTATGAGAAATGGCGTATCTACCACTAGACTCTTCTCTAGGACTCCGAAGTGAGATCTATGATTTTAGGCTGTTGCATTGAAGGTTTACGTGCAGGCAGTGGGAGAACTGTTTGAGTGACGTACAGTCAAGTGCCCACATTATAATGATAACGTAGAGCTCCGCTTTGTCTTTATCTCACATAAGGCTGCCACTATCGCAAGAATGGTTAAAAGTGCTTGAAAAGCTGTTCTTGATGAAGAATGGCAGACTGAAGCACTACCCTAGCACGACAGTGATTATAGTGGAAGACAGTGGAAAGAAAAATTGCAGGAGTGGTCTAATACCCTGTTTGGAAAGCACAGAAAGTAGCTCATTAATTTAGTTTAAGGTTTACATAAGGCAGAGCAGCTTTCCAAAGTAATGCTTTCTATCAGTTCTGGTCGGCTGGGAGACACCGCTGCGCTCTGGAAGCCGGTTTTGTTTGGTGTTATTTATGTTTGTTATTTTGTCAATTCTTGGCAGGGCCGAAGTAATGCAACACAGTAGAATACGAAGCCAGGATGCTGGAGTTTATCCAGCCATCCCGGAGGAGTGTGAGGACAGGGCAGCAGAAACTATCGGTGTAGAATATTTTAGCCAGTGATGCTGGTACTTGAAATTTGTAACATGTAGTCCCCAAAACTCACTTTCTTAATTTATTTTGTGGTATGGTGTTATGGATAAAAGTTTTACTAAGGAATGACTCAACGGTCATTTCTTTTCCTACCAAGACATTCCAGACACCTGATGTTGGCTCCGGCAGCATCGCGCTGGGAAAGACACAGGTCTGAGAGGCAACTCTCAAACCACATACACTTGTGTGGCTCCTAACGGCATCCTAAATCTACGCTGAAGACTCCATAATCACAAAAAATCAGTGGCAATTTAAGAAATGAGTGCAATGTGCTATGAAGCTGCTTAAAATGTTAGTTGTGTTCGCCCCTAATTCTAGACTCAGCGTGGATTTACAGTGCAGTTTATTAACCTTAATGCAAGAATGGCAACAGAAAGATCAATACTGGGAGAAAAGACTGTAAAATATTCCTGAGCTGTAGAGCGAGCTGAGTGAGAGAGAATGACCTAAAAGCAGGAATAATCAAGCAGAGGCGACTGATGGCAGATGAGCCCCACAAAAGCTGTATCGTTGGAATTCACACCCGTGCTCATGGGAGGAGCAGCGCGGGACGATAATTTAAAACTGTGAAAGAATTCCCCTCTTTATTTCCTTTGAATTAACTGCTTTCAAATGGTAAGGTGTTATCTGTAACATGCTAAAAATGTGTGAAAAACATTTCTTTAAGCCCATGACCACTCTGAATCTCTGCATCTGACCGGATAGCGAGGTGGAGGCCAAGCGACGTCTAAAGTCCCCGCTTACACATGGAAATGTTTCTTTTCTCAGAGTTTTTGGGGAACCGTATGCCCACAGTCGACAGCAGATTAGGAACATTTGCCTCTTGATATGCGACAATGCCTCTTAGCTTGCTCTGTAATTGTACCTTCTAATATATGCCAGCTGTAACCAGTTTGTGTTATAAGGGCGCAAGATCAATGGGGTTTAATACACAATTCACTAAATTAGGCTCAGAAATACATATGCAGTGCTGGAACTTTATCTCAAATATCTGAGAAAGTTTGGATGTCAGGCCGGATGGTACAGGAAATGAAAATTAATCCCTTTAAAGAAAGAATTGTGGTAAATGGAGATTTATATAACATTCTCGAAATAAGGTTTACAAGAGATATACAGATAGGCTTTAATTATGATACTGTTAATGATGGGTGTTACATCAAAAAGAACTAGGGTCAGGAAGCTAGACTTCTTACTGTGCTATGGCAGGGGTAGTGACTTTTAGATCTTTTGAGATGATAGTTAACTCTGGAAGAAAAAATGTCTCTTGAGCTGGTAAGACAGGAGCAGGAGACCCCCTTAGTTCTTACCACAGGGGCTGTGCAGACACGCAGCGAAGCGTGCGCCGCTCCAAGGAAGGTGGCACGTGTGTTGGGGGAGATACCACCAACACAGGGCATCCAAGGAACAAATGGCATGGGTTTGTTACTCAAATTTTGGGCAACCCCGTCAAGCTGTTCCTTCTGGTACGGTACTGAAGCTGTGGAGGCCCCGTCCCTGGAGGTGTTCAAGGCCAGGTTGGACGGGGCTTGGAGCAACCTGGTCTAGTGGGAGGTGTCCCTGCCCATGGCAGGGGGGTTGGAACTGGATGATCTTTAAGGTCCTTTCCAACCCAAACCAGTCTATGATGCTATGATTCTATGACTCTGTGTGTTGAGTAAAATGTATTAACGTTGGCCTTTTGTGTCCTGATACAGCTTTTGATTCTTTTGCCTAAAAGAACTGAAGTTGGGACTCTTAGTCCTGCCATTCACCCTCACTAACCGAGAATACCATGGCTGAAACAATCTTACACATTTGGAAAATGCCAGAAATTACAGGGCTTTACTGGACTGTTACTTATAGAAAATGGAATTTTCTAGTCCTCTAAACTAAAAATATGTCTAAATGAGCACATAAATTTATTCAGTAATTTTTTGGGACTGTGTGGTGTTACTGTAAAAGCTGGGTGAAACTCTTTGCTTAAGGGTTCTGATGAGATAGTTTTTTGCTACACTTCCTGTTTTTTAGCATAGAGCTGTGCAGTAATTACAGTATATCAACATCTGAAGAACGGGCTGGGAGCAATTGCAGTTTTCCCTGTGGACTTGATAAAAAATTGAGAATCACTATCCAAAAAACTATATTACCTTTCTTTACATCTGCAGAATTTTCCTATCTATCCAAAATGTCAAAAGGAAATACCTTTGAATTTGTTTCTACTGCTTTTAATAATTTAAATCTCAGAAATATTTTTATAAATAAAACAAAAACCGTAGCAGAGTACTGAAACTTTAATGTTATCGTACAGTGGGCTCAGTCTAACATAACACCGCTCTGCAGAAATTTTTATCTCGCTGTGTTTCTTCTCGGGCAGTAGGGCAAACAAGGCAAAGAGAGAGTTTCTTCAGAAGTTAGGCTCCTGCCCAGTCTTAAGCTTCTTCCCCGGTTTTCCCCAGTTCGCTTATACCTTTATGTTTATTGTCAGGAGACTCTATGGCTTTATTTTCCTCATCAGCTTTCAGTGTGCTACATGGACTGGAATCCTCTGTATTTCTGGTTTTCCTACATGCTCAAACCTAGCAAGTGCTTTTTTACGTAGTAACTTAGGGTCTAACATCCGTCCTCATATTTCCGGAACTATAACCTCGATCACTCATTTAGCATTTAATTTCTGTTGTAGACACTACAAATCAAAAGCCATTTTTCTGCTTTATACGTCAGCAATGCCATCTTTTTGTTCTTATGGGTGTTTGCAATTGTTCTCATGAGCATTTGTAATTGTCTGGATTGGCAAATTTTGGTTGTCTGAAATAGCATGGCCTGCTTTTATGTTTTTATTAATTCTCCCCGCTTTCACTTCTACATTCTTATTTTCTATCACTAAATTTCAAAATTATTCAACACTTTTTATGTGTTCCTGGTCAACTGCAATATTACCTTTTTTATATTTTAATTCCGTTATTGCCTGATCAACTGACTTAGAGAAAAAAGAATAGTCAAGTCTTGAACTGTCATCACAAATGCTTAGCACAACCTTAGGTTTAACATTTTGGGAGACGCATAAATCAGCACTTTTCCAGTGAGATTAGAGCTCAATCCCGGGTCCACAGATTAAAAATAAAGGAGAAAAAAAAAAAAAGTATTCTATGAAAGTACATCAAAGCAAACAATGTTTCTGGACTTACTTTTCTATTTTCATATATTCCAAAAGAGTCTAATGAATCTAAGACTAATGAATCATTGTGGCTAATAAGGCTGCTTTATCCTTTGCTATCGTCTTGTTCATGGTGGGTTTTTAATGTATTTTATGAAACAGTACAGTTATACAACTGAAACCTGACATACAGAGGGATATGAAGCTTCTAAGCTAAATGTTCTTTCTGGGTTAATCCCCAGACGTCTCATTTACTCTCTGGTAAGTTTGGGATAAAGTATATGAGTTAACATGGACATTTGTGTTGGTTACTTACATAAAGAAAAAAACAAAAAAACTCCCAAATATTATCCACCTTAACTACTGACAAACCCACAAGGATATTGTCTTTGTTAAATATTTGTCCCTGAAGAAGGAATGATTGCATATTTTACTTGCAAATTATTCGGTTTTAGGGATTTCTATTAATTTATCAAATATATCATATATTTGCAAGAGGAAATACTGCTGCTGCTGGTAACACATTCCAACAGAAACAAACTTTCAGATCCAACTGCTTTAGTAAGAGATCTAATGTTTTTATCTTTTTTGGCTCATTACTAAAATTCGCGTCTGCACAGCAAGGAAGCAAGGAAGAGAAAGCTGTGTTGCAGGTGGAATTCTTGCGAGGGAATAGAAAATGATGAAAAAAATCCTG
This sequence comes from Burhinus oedicnemus, assembly GCA_008921705.1. Lineage (NCBI taxonomy): Eukaryota > Metazoa > Chordata > Aves > Charadriiformes > Burhinidae > Burhinus > Burhinus oedicnemus. Next base: position 2,198,394 of record VFFE01009208.1, read on the forward strand.
CAGATTGTCATCAGCTTCTCTGCTCCACAGCGCAGGACTGCAGTTTTAGCTGAGGTACACATCTGCTAAAGCTATTGGGTTCGGTGATAGATTTCATCCTTTTATAAACCACGTATTCTTGCTACGATCTTGGCCATTTGTATGAGGTTATCAGATTTCCCGCACTGAAAACGGTACACTAATTCTGCAGACAGGTATGTGTATTTCTTGCCCATGCCGTCTATTTCTGAATTGGAATTATTCCCACATATGCAGACACACCGGTGGTCAACAAAGTAAATCGCGTATTAGCAATCCATTCTCGATCACATTTTCTTCTGAAGAGGTTGACTTGTTTCATTTCTGGACTCGCAAAGGTTATGTGGGGGAAAGAATCAAAATGATTTTTAAAATGGTAATTTAAGTTATGCTAAGGTATGAGCAATAGGAATATCACTCTGGTGGTTAAAGTAAAACAGAAAATTTTTCGTTTCCCTTATGATATTATTTCTCAGGTAGAAATTGACTTTTTCAGAGACTGCTTAGCTTCTGCTTGTATTTGCAGTTGATAATATGTAATTATTTAGTATATATTACTTGGCAGCATACTAAGCACAGGTAAATTGTTTTATTGATTTAACTATTTATTTCTTTAAATTTGCAAACTTTGTTTACATGTAAATGTTCTAAAATCCAAAGTTCACCTCAGAGAGAAAGAAATAGAAAAGGGGGAAAACAGTCTTTGTAAATAACTAAAAGTTCCCTAGCCCATGGTTATATAGTTTCTTCTATATAGTTTTCATTATGTTACTTTAATACTTCCCCAAACAGTGATTAAAATAGTGTTTTGGGATTAATTTTTTTTTTTTACATTAGTGGAATAAAAAGTACATCTTTTAACAGTGGATCAATCTAAAAGAATTAATAAATATGAGAACTTACCTAGGTAAATTTACGCAGTATATTATTATATTATATTATATTATCATAGCTGTGGTCTTCTTTTGATTTCTGCTAACAGCCTGTCCATTCCCACCCCCCACTGAAAATGGAAAGGTTTGGTTAAAGCACCCTCAATCACTCACAAAATAAACTTTTTTTTCCCTTTGGGACACATGATAAACAGTCTGCAGATATTTCAAAAAATCAGTACTTCACTGGAATTATAGTACAAGTGTTATTACTGAACGCTTTGATTGACAAGAATCATAGATTAATTCTTTTAGTGACAGCAGTATTGTAGATATAAGCCACTGAAGGCACTTACATGTAAATATGGATTTCTTATAGTTCTGCGCAGTAGTTAGGACTGAGTCTAGTCTTTTATGTACATTATGTTTATGAATACACAAACACTTGAATACTCCAAATTTCCCTAAATGATACAAACACGAACAAAAACATCACCCTGAAAGCCATTCGCACTCACAAGAGACTTTTTAATTAACAGTCACATCTGTGCAAGAATACTATATTTTGCAAAGTTAGCAGCAACCTAAACCATATTATTAAATTTTGAAAAAGAGTGCAAATCTCAGTAGACCTGTTTAACAATTCAAGAACTAGTGTGGAATGATACCTCTGGCCTCCTGAGTCTAGTTTGGAAATAGCTAAATTTTCCATAATGATGTCATTAAATATTTAATAGTATAATATTTTGAACACCTTTCCAACATAAATGACATTAAAATTTAACCTGTTTAAACTGTTAAAGGTTATCTAAGAAAATTCCATTAGAATACACTTTCAAAACCAATTAAAGCTGCCTCGATATTAAAAGATGGCTTTTGTGAAGAAATTAAATTAATGTAAATACTAAAAAACGAAGATCAAAGTGAACAGGTAGATTCTTTCTGAAGTATTTTGTAAGGTTATGGAGTAAAATTCTGAAAAATATTTTATTTTGCAACATGGTACTATTGATCCTATGTAATCCTGATCAGAGCCTAGCTGCAATCCTAGTTCAAGCACTCTATTAAATCATAGTAAAAGGTATAAATATTCAGCAATGTACAGAGAAATATTGCCATTTTAACACAAGGCAAAACTTCATTACATGGAATAAAGGTCTAAAATATTAAAATAAAATAAAGCTTCACATCTAAAGGAAAATACGTATTCTTATGTTCCGGCCATAATTATCCCCTTGTTTCTGCTTGCTACCAGCAGATATTCTACAGGGACTCTGCAACTACAGCTTTGATTTTGTTAACTTTTTTTTTTAATACCAACTCTCTTTGCTACTCCACCGAGGTCTTGCAGGCAATAGGCTGTGAGAACACACACGAGATCTTATTGGAGTAGTAATTCCAGCAGAGTGGGCAAAAACCAGCTCATGGACCTAGTACCTGCCTTCGCTGGGTTGACATCTGATTGTGATCACTAGCATCTCCATATAATGGTACAGTATTTCACAGAATGGACAGGAAAGAGTTGGAAGTCCCACATCAGCAGTGAGGAAGAAACACAACCATTCAGTCGCAAGAAGCTGAAGGCAACATTTCGACTCCGCATAGGAAACGTTCTTCAGGACTTCAGAGACCTGCATCAGCCTGCAGATGCGACCTTCATGTTCAGCTCAAACGCTTTAGGTTTCATTTTAAGTAAAAAGTGGAAATCTTATGGCAGAACACCTTCTCTTTTAGTGTTTCGCTCATGGAGGAGAAATAGAAGTGCCAGAGACTTATCTGTTTTGTTTATTATTTGAAAAGTGGTAGTATGTGTTGCCAGCTCGACTTTTAAGCTGATAGTGGACAATTAAGGCAGTAACAAGAGCAAACCTTTGTAAGATTTCTGTTCAGTAAGATTTGCAGTCCATGGCTCTCATTCTCCAAATATTTCCATATAAGTTCAATCTAAATAATTGTATTGACTTTAATGTGGTTGTTCATGCAAACAATTGGCAGAACTCGGGTTTATTATTAAATCTGTAATGTAGCGCAGGATTCATGATGTTAGGTGTTGTATAATATGGAGAATGTTATAGTCATTCCTGTAAGAGCAGAACACTGTCTACTACATTCGTTAAAGGTCCCTTCCAATCCAAACTATGATTTTTGTTTAAAAGGTAAATAAAAATTAAGTGCGAAAGGTATCACAGATCATGTATTACACTCAATGTGGTATCAAATGACTCTCTTTCTGAAGCTCAGATAAAATAATTCCACTTAATTGGAAAATCAGTCACAGCTTTGAATTGGCTACTGTTGCCGTTAACTTAACAGGAGGAGAGCAAGGGGAGGAAAAAGGTTGTGAGTCTTCCTTCTACCTAAAACCACACAGTACAGTTTAAATCCATTCGCTGTGGCTCCTCGTATGAAAATGAGTGGTGACTAATTGGGAATGGATGTCAGAGATTATGACGAAGGGCATAGCTGTTGGGCTAGTACCAACACTGGGTTTACAACTGCCTAGGAGGTGGAGACCTATGAAAAAGCACTGACGGAATCTGCTCATGTAGGTGGCTGTTTAAGGTTATCTTCACTGAGAATATCCAGCCTCTTAACGGCTTTGATTTGAACGAAAACAATATTTTGTTTTCCTTTCATATACTTTAATTTGACGAAAAGGTAAATATTCCTATAATTCATTGGATATTTTGAACATGTAATACATGTAAGAATTGAGCATGAGCAGAAAATCTTGTACAATTTGTAAGGTGGATGAGAAATCTGAGTGATTTCAAATGGGAAAATGATAAGATCTTGCCTCCCATTGGGAGAGCATATTCCTACGAGCTCTTTCCTTTTATCCTTAGTTTTGGTTTTGCTAAGGATGTGTGTCCTTTCCTGTGGGAAGGATTGCCTTTCCATAGGGAATCCATAGTTCCCTCTGGATAATTTTCTGTTTTGCACTTTACTTCTTAAATAGAATATGAAAAGAAGAAGAAGTGTTATAACAGATTTTGATTATGAACAGTCTCTAGATTTTTAGAAGAGGATCATTTCCACCCCAAATGAGCCTTTATGCCTGTCTCCACTATCATAAAGCTTCTTTACTTTTCGGTTATTTATTTTCTGATTAACAATCACCTTTCTGCAGCTCTTCTCTCTTTGAACCATCTTCCCATTTCTTAATGGGCAGTTTCTCTTCTGTACCATCTTCTTGACATGATGCTTTATCTCATTCACTTCAGACTTTCCAAAAATAAATATATTTAAAACGAAACTTGAAGGATGATAATGTAGTTTTAGTAGGGTTCAGAGCAAGCAGTACTATCAAAAATCAAGCTTTTCATTGGATTCCACCTTGGAGCGATAATATGAAGAATCTAGTCTGTTCTCCTTAAAGTACTGTTTTAATCATAATTGAAGTAATCATTTACTCTGCTAGGGCCTGATTCTGCAAAAGTTATTGATTGCGGTCAGCACTACTCATGACGACAGTCTCTGCCAGGTTTGGTGTTTGACATGAGAGTTTGCCTCTAGCTGTAATTCCTTCCATTCTTCTCTCTCTTCTTTCTGCTTTTCTTACAGAAATATTTTAATCTGCATGCTCACCCACCATCTTCACATCTAACTTTTGACATGCATTTCTTGTAAGTAATTGTCCATTA
>VFFE01009208.1:2211623-2226063 GCA_008921705.1 Burhinus oedicnemus
GGCAAGGCAAAGGAAAGGAAAGGAAAGGAAAGGAAAGGAAAGGAAAGGAAAGGAAAGGAAAGGAAAGGAAAGGAAAGGAAAGGAAAGGAAAGGAAAGGAAAGGAAAGGAAAGGAAAGGAAAGGAAAGGGAAAAGATACCCATTTGATGACTAAAACTTCAATTAACTACAGAATTTGACAGGATATTACTACATTTTCAATAATTTTCAATAAAATTCAAGCTACGGTTGTACGAACTTGTGAAAAGTGGGTTATACTTAGGTATCATGTTTCAATAAGCAATCTAGGGCTTCATTATGCATTACCTGTAAATTCCAGTCTCCTGTTTAACCAATGAGAATAAGAAGTGCAACATGAAGCACAGCATCAGAATTGAGCTTTAATTTTTATTGCATTTATACCAATATTTAATTTTCTAGTCATGTTAACCATAATGTCAAGGTTTACTGTGCAGTTATTATGTTTCTCTTTGAGTGGAACATAAAAATGAATACATGAGAAATTATCACTTTGGAAATTTCTCCTAAGTAAATCCATGAAGCACCCAGATCTATTGAAATACAAATGTTAACACTTATTCTTAGAGTATTTCATCAAGTTGCAATCCAGTTTTATCTGGTTTTGAAAGTGGGACCTTCAAAAGAAATGTAGAAAACAAGCTATGTGATAGAGCACAGTAATTAGTCAGGTTTTCAAAAATAAGGATCTGTAAGTGCATGCATAATAACAGCACCTTTTCTCCTCCCAGCTCTGTCCTCTGCGCTTATGAAAATGTTTTCATATATTTATGCCAATTTATTATTGATTTTATAGCATTTTGCTGTTTTTTCAATAAATATTACAGTGATTACCGAGTGTGACACCTTAAGGCAAAAAACCCCTGCATTCCAGCTATTAGATATGATTTGTATATCATCCATTATTGATTTACTGTTCCATCTAGATAGTGTAATAGTTGACTTGAAATCTAGCAACCATTATGAAATTTATTACTGTCAAGAGAGTACAATAAGTAATAGGAAACAGCTTAGTCAAATAAAAGAAATACAGTCTGCACTTCTTCACTAAATGAAAATTCCTGTAACTGCTTTTAAGACAGTATTGAGTCATGAGACACAGTAAGGTCATACAAGATAGCATCATCTCAAGCAGCTGAATGGCTAAATGAATAATCTAAAGCAACAAAATGTCTGCGCTTGCTGTAGTAGCTGAATTTATACATGATGTGAAATTAAAGGAATCTCTGCAAACGTGCAACAAAACACGATGGCTATTTAAAATGCTCTGAAACAAAGAGCATGTTGGCAAAAGCAGCAGAATGGTTTACGGTGAAATTCTGAGCCATGCGAGGGCTTCAACAGGAAAACAGTAACGCTTGCTCTGTTGGCAGCTGGTGGCAAAACCGCTGAATTTTCCCACTGCCAGTCTGCGTCTTCGTTTCGAGCAGTTCTGCAGATTTTGTTGTGCCCTTCAGGTACTGGCAGCCTCTCAGAAGAGACACGAATAGGAAAATTCTAGGGCCACAGCGGTTTCTCAGGGGATTCCTTCCAGCATTTGAAAAAAGTGGAATTACCATGACCCAGGTTCTTTCTTGTGGGAAAATACTTTTGTGTTGCAGCCACACGCTACCGAGTGGGGAAACTGTGACGGTCTTGCCTGGTGGTTTCACCTTTGCCTTTTGTATTTTTGATGGTGAGACTAAATGACACTTTCTTTTGAGAAATTAAATATCGCGGTGAATTTCTTGCTACAAATACTACTATTAGCGTGACTCTGCAGGCACTCCACGTGCAGAATTTCTCCTTAAATAATGGAAATAATTGCTCAGAATTGCACTCCAGTGGAGTACGGAAGACTTTCACAGTGCCTCTGTAAGTCAGGATGGGTCCTGGGAGTAAAAGCTGGTTGACCAGACTCCTTCGGGGTATTTTGCTATTATCTTGGGACAGTTTATCATCATACAAGGGATCTGCAAGGCTGTTAATTCGGGGTATTTTAGCACAGCTGAGTTTCTTTAGCGTCACACTGTTTTGTCAAGGTTTACAGAGATACTTTTGGAAGAAACCAGGCTAGAAAAAAAAGAGAGGCACTCTCTAGATTCTCTTTGTAGCACAACTAATCCTTTGCCGGCTATTTTAAGGTCACTTATGAAACTGAACTCTGATTCACTGAGCATAGCTGCATTTATATAAAAGTCAGTGTTCAACAAGAAAAGATCGCGATGATGACTTTCGGAGGACTTTAGGCCAAGGTATCTGTTCATATGGTGGCAACTGATTCTCTCTTCGTATAGCCTCTCTGCACTCTTATGACTAAAGACCCATCATTCTAATCTTATAATAAAGAAATAAAATTGTGGTAGTAGGAAAACAATTTCTTAGTAAAAGAGGCTGTTGAATTAATGCACATTTTATAGCTGTACAGCAAAGGAATAACAGGATAAAAAAAAATCCTGGCAGATTGGTATTATTTGGCCACGTCGTATTAGGCTACATTATTCAGGTTTTGTTATGTCAGAATCATGATTAATTCTTAAACATATCTCTGAAATGTAAGAAACTGTTGTCAAATATACATATTAACTTTTTGTTAGTGGTGATCGACACCCCCTGCACCCAGGTTTTTGTAAGACTCTGCCTCAGAGGGTGCAAAAGTTTATAGACCCAGGTTACAATGATGACATTGCAGAAAATTTTTGGTATTTCACTGCAGACACAGGTTTAGTTCAAGACGATAACTTACTATAATCACAGCCAGGAGTGCAACAAGACTTTTAAAACATCATATCCACATATCAGTCCCCTCTTTTTCTTTCCCACACTATTAAAAGCAAGGTCTGTTTACCTTATGTCTTTTTTAATTCTTATAACACTGGATTCCAACATTCTTTGCTGTCTAGACTGCTGTTTGGGTTGGGTTTTTTGTTTTGGTTTTTTTTTTTTTTTTTAAAGATTGCTCATTTCCTTAATTCATTGCCAGTTATCTTCCTGCATATATGCCTGAATCAGTATTTCACATAATCATCGGAGACGTAGTTTGGCCTGTTCGTGTCAGTCATCCACTTTCGCTGACTGTCTTCATCAACACTGATGAGCTGCTAGTGATTCCTGCTCTAACCGTGCCGTGTCGAACCTTTCCAAAGCGCTACGTGGACGTGTCCAATTGTTCTCTCTGCGGCTGTTCTGCCGATGCCTAGCAGTCTTGTTCTCTAAACTTTAACATGTTATTTTTCAGATGCACTTGCCAATTTGATCTAGCCTGGCCGTTTTCTTTTCCATTTGCCTTGATATTTTCTATTTGTGCACCTGTTGACTGTCCATGTGCAGATGCAGTGCCTAAAGCCCAGATTTGAGCCTCAGATGATGAGACACAATTCCAACTACATGGCCCTGTAATTTAATGGATACCAGAGATGAAAGCTCCCTATCAGGGATTTCTCATATTAATCAAAGAATGCTCATGAGCAGCTGTCTTTGCTGGAGAAAGATAAACTAGACAGTATCAACTGATTGAAAATCTTTGCTGCTTTTGCTTACGGTGGTGCTGAAAAATCTGCTGCATTTATTAAGTGGAATTTATTAAAGCATTAGGTAAAAAAAAAAAGAAAAGACAAATCTTTCTGTTGGAAGGCAGCTGATGAACACCCTGGAGGTGTTTAGCAGCTTCCTGAATAGTGATGCACACAGAAGGCTTTGAGAACTTGACATGAGTTGGAGGGTTACTTTTTGGCAAAAGTAGCTCAACTATTAAAAAAATTTTTATGCTCAGAAATTGCTATTTCCACAAATGCAATAAATATTCATAACTCCGCATTAAAACAAAAAATAAATACACTGTGTCAGTTCCTTGCCCGTGTTCACTGTTATCTCTTGTTTCTTGTGCAGTTTATATTTCATAATAGATTCCTGATACGCTGCAGGGGTACCAACACTGTCTTTAATGTAACATTTCTCTTTGAAGGACTGAAACCAAGTGGTCTCTCCAGGGCATCATAAATCTTAGTTTTCATTTGGAGTATAGAAACCATAAAATGTATAAAACAATATTTAAGCTTCAGAGTAGACCAATTTTCAATATAAAGTGGGATTGTTACGACAGTAAAGAAATGAGCAGATGAGAGGAAGCATCCTCCAATTTACAAATCCCTGCCAGAAGGAGGATGCAGGAAACACTTGAACCCCAGGGACAGGACATGATAGAGCAGTGACCAGAAAGCCGAAATGGCCCGCAAGGATTCATTCATCTTTCTAAGGTGCATGTCCGTACAAGTATAAAGTGCCCGTGTTAAAATACTGCATTTAAAAATCTCATGAAGAATATAAACAACACATCGTACTGGAGTACAACATGATTTTCACAGATCAGAGGTCAGTTTGTTAAAAAAAAAAAATATATATATATATCAGACGGTTTTACGGAATTAGGCCATTTTAGACTGTGTTCACTAATTGCGGACACCATCATGATAAATTTAAGCCATTAAAGCACAGTGGGAGTCTTCTGAGACACAGCGTTTTCTGTAAGGCCTTTGAACAACTTCACTGTTTTAGAAGCTCTTGGAAAGTCAAGAAAAATAAAGAAAAACAAATCTTCAAATTGCTCAGGTCCCCAAAGTTCTGTTGCGTTCTCTTTCAGAGACCCTCCAGGGTTTCCAGCAGACAACAAAAGTGGACAGGCTCAGAACCATCAAAGGAAAGGCTAGAAAAATCATCTTTTTGATAAGGTAAGAAATATGCTTATGCTTGTTTAAAGTGTAAGTATACAACTTAGCGCTGGGAATACTTCTAATAATGGTGTGTGAAAATGTGTGTGTGTCTGTGACTGATGGGGAAGGAGTAGGCTTTTGTGAAACACCATGACAAAACCACCATGTTTGGCCTCATTTTGTACGGCTGGAGATCTCTTTCCAAGCTTGTAAAAGAAACAAAATCATGAAGAACTAAGGTGTTTATATTGACGTCAACCTTCTCTGGGTTTAAAGGTTCATTGATAAAGTAGTATGCACAAGTCCAGTTTTCAAGCCTACCCAAAGATAATTGGAAGCCCTTGGCCAGCAATATTTCAATCCCTTCCTTTCTACCACACTGAATTATTTATTTGCATTGAAAAAGGCATTGAGAGTTCTAAAAGGTTCCAATAAATTGTCTTCGGACCACATGACCACTATTGATTCTAAATTCTAAACACTACAAAGGAGAGAAATTGAAAGATTTTCCTTTACAATGAACAATAAAGGGGTAATATTTGGTTTGTTTAAAAAGGAAAAATTGGAGGTTATTACTTCAGTGTCAATTTTTCGCCATAAACCAAAGCAATGAAAACTAAAGCAATGAACAACTACAATGACACCATGCATGAAACAATAAAAATTAGAAATGGCTGGGCTGGGCTGAATGGTGGTTATCATTTTAGATATAACAACATTTTTGAGACTACAGTTTTAAAATCAAACTTATTTATTAGTCTGTGTTAAGGTTCTGAACTATGGGTTAAAAAGGAAAAAAAAAATCAACCAACAAAACAGCCAGCAAACTGAATAAAGTAAAGAATGCAAAGGAAACAGTAACAGATTTTGAGAAGCTATTTCTTACTCAAATGATCCAATTTGGGTTGGAATGTTACCCATATGATCTGCAGGGTGTCTGTAAGAAACAGAGCAACAGCTGAATAGGAAATGGCATCTGTGGCTCAGGGAAAGACTTGGCAAGAAAAACAAACAAACAAACAAAAAGGTTAAAAAATGCTAAATGGCCATAAAATCACGGTCTTCTGTGAAACATAGGGGTAGTTTAATTTCTTAATTTTATTTTCTGCTTTTAAGTAAAGACTGCTAGATAGAAAGAGATTCAAACTGCTATTTCCACAGGAAAAAAAGCAGACATTTTCTGCAAACACTTTGTAAATTTTATTTTATGTTTGTATAGAGTAAATGCATCAGTAGGAAATACAGTTCAGTGGCTAGAAAGCGCTGTTCGACAAATCTAAATATTTAAATTGCAGTGACTGTGGCACCAGGTCATTGTAGATGTGCTAAAGGGGGAGGGGGGGAAAGGCGGCAAAGTAAAATTGGGTGAAGGGAAGTGTATATAAAGGCGGAATGCAGCAATCAGTATTCCTACACCAATTCCTAAAATAGGCATAATGTAGGTAGTTCTAAGTTGACCCAAGATCCTCTGATAAGAACATAATACTTTTCAAATATCCTGGAAATTTCACATTAAAAAAAATAACAAACCAAGAAACAAAAAAACTCCAATAAACCTCTTAGCACCAGCAAGAATTTAAAGGTGGTCGCAAATCAATGGCTGGGAAATGACATTCCCTCAATTTTTTGGAGTTCAGCTGTTCGAACCACGGAGGGCAGAGCGCTGTCTGTACCCACGGCAGCGGCGGGGTCCTGAACAGAAGGCGAGGAGACCCCCCATGTGTTACAGAGGCCAGGCAGAAGTAAATTGCAACAGCTATAGCATGATATAATGAAAGTTCACACAAAATCTTATGATCTATGTGGTATATCTCACCTAAATTCAGCCACGTCCTTGTGATGGGGGAGGGAGAGAGCGCTCATTCAATCCATGTATCAGAGACATCTATATTGGGATTATATTGCCATCTCTGGAGGGACCTATTCCTCTACAGTGATGGGAGTGCTTGTATAGACTAAATAGGCAGTGGTTTCTACTGGGATTCGTTCTGTATTCGGTTTTTGCACAAATAAAAAAGACTGAATTCTTAAAATATTATGTAATTGGCTGCAGTATTATATAAGCAATATAAACACAGAATCGTAGAAACATAAAATCGTCTATGTTGGAAGGGAGCTTTAAGGTCATTGAGGCCAACCATTAACCTAACATTTAACCTAACCTAAAAGGAGCAGCTGAGGGACCTGGGGTTGTTCAGCCTGGAGAAGAGGAGGCTGAGGGGAGACCTTCTGGCTCTCTGCAACTCCTGAGAGGAGGTTGTAGCCAGGTGGGGGTCGGTCTCTTCTCCCAAGTAACAAGCAAGAGGACAAGAGGAAATGGCCTCAAGTTGCGCCAGGGGAGGTTTAGATTGGATATTAGGAAAAAATTCTCCACCAAAAGGGTTGTCAAGCATTGGAACAGGCTGCCCAGGGAAGTTGTGGAATCGCCATCCCTGGAGGTATTTAATAGCCGGGCAGACGTGGTGCTGAGGGACATGGGTTAGTGGTGGGTTTGGCAGTGTTAGGCTGATGGTGGGACTCGATGATCTGAAAGCTGTCTTCCAACTTAGATGATTCTATGATTCTAAAACCACCACTAAACCATGTCCCTGAGCACCATAATACATACAGTACTGACGAAGCAGCACAGAGACTTGACTGTGTCTGTCTAGGGCGTAAGTGAATACAGCTGTTTTATCCTGATCTTTCTTCTGATGACTCGTAATGGTAAGTACAAATAACAGAAAGACAACGTATATGATCCAACAGCAAGTGAATATCTGCATTGTGAATGAGCCTGAAAAGTGGGACAGAACCCCAAAAGAGGGGCTAATTGTGTGGTAAATGCAATAGTCTTAGAAAACAAAAGGACAAATAGACAAAGCCACTGTGTCGATAATTTCACAAAATACTGACTTAATACTGATGTTGACAAATGTAGAGATGAATCCGTTAAAGAAATGCTCTTCTTAGGTATGCGAAATGTCACACATGACATTTATCAGCAGTTTCTTATCAACCTGGAAGCTTAAGCACTTAATGAGACAAACAATATCATGACTACACCATGTCAGTAAATCCGTAAATAATTAATTCGTAAGCTTAGGTGACAGTTTATAACAAAAAATTACTCCTCAACTAGGACCAATAACGCACCTAAAATTTGCAACTGACAGAAAATACAGAGAACAGTGACAGAAAGGAAAAGTTTCATAAGTTCACTGAACGCTTGATGTGTGAAATCCTGTTGTTTGGTCACTGCTTAACGTACCATAGTGAGCTCCCGTTTCCCTGTTTGCTGGTGGTATGACAGTCAAAGGAATTGAGAAGGCTACAAAAGCATAGCCTTTGCAGGCAGCAGTGGTTTAACTGTATGTGATGAATGACTGTGGCAAAAGGTTAGTGATAGCATAAAAAAAAAGAAGAAAAAAAAAAAAAAGAATCAAGTTCATTTAATTCATGAAGTCGGTAGGAAGAAAAAAAAAAGTGTCTGTAGGCTTCTAGCAGCTCCATTATCATCTTGGCCATGAGACTGTGTATTCACGTTACGGGAAAAAGGGAGATGAAAGCTGATGGCTGTCTGCCACATAAGTGGTGCAAATCTGTACAACTCTCACAAAAAGAAATTGAAAAGAAAGTTTCATAGAAAGAAAATGCATAAGACATGTACAGACTTTTTTCTTTCTTCCAGCCTTCAGTTTCCAAACAAAAGCTAAATGTTAATGGCAAACATGCCAGGAAATCCCATCGCTTGTGGTTTTGGGGAATTTTTTTTTTATGTTTCCGTGTGTATTTTTTGCCATATAAGAGCTATCTCTTTATATCACTTCTCATCTTCTCAGGAAAGAGAAAAGACTGCAGTATATTTCTTTGGCATCTTGACCCCAACTATAGTTACAGTATTTTTATACTTATGCTGGTATTCTGTCACTGTCATAAGTAACCCTTGTGTAGTAAAGAAGTTACATTATCTTCATTTTTAAAACAAAGCAGCAAACAAACGAACCAGAGAAAGTAAGTAATTTCCTTGAAGACTGAAAGTTTATGGATTGATTCAATTTGATTCTGAATCTTCCAAAATGCAGATTGAATTATAATGTTGTTCAACAGTAATAAAAGACAATAACAAATGGTGTTCGTAAATGACCAAAGGAAAGAAAAACAACCTACCAACCAAAAACCTGCATTGTGAATATTTGAATAAATTAATACAGCAGAGGGTCCACAAATAATCTATATGCATAAATATATTCATATGCAGAATCCATTAAAGAATTTTAAATAACAAAGTGCATTAGTAAAATTCATGAGTGCTCATTGACAATTTGCAACCACACTCAGAGGCCAAATTCAAAGGATACATTGTTTTCAATGAATAATTCAATATATTCTCATTGTAAGCTCTTTAAATGCAATTTTATATTATGAATAGATTACTGCTTTACAACAAATTTTATTTCATTTCTTATTTTTAACTGCCTGTAAAATTCAAATTAATCAGTTCCATTTTGCAGAGCAGTAAGAAAGACAAAAGCAAAAAGTTTCTATTTGTCACAAGTTCTTTAAGAAAAAACATTTTTTTAGCCAGTCCCTAACAAAATTTATCCCTCAGGGACAAGCATTTATTCATCTAAGTGTTTTTAACAAAAATAATTTTTAATATTTGAGGCATTTTTGTGAGGCTAAATAACAAAATCTAGAAGCTCCTTTATATTATTTCTTGTACATGAAAGAGGCCTAACCTGCTGAGTTCTTTAATTAAACTCTTCTATTTTGTTTTGAGTGATGTTTGGTTTTGGTTTTCCATTTTTTTTACTTCCATTTGACAACTGATAATTCTAATTTTATTGTTATGTGCATAGCAGTAACAGAATGAAATTTATGGAGTGCCCCCAGCTCTAACACAGAGAAATTACGGAATTTAATTTAGAAGAGCACAAAGTTGTATCTAATTCATTCTTAACTAGACATTATACTGATTTTTATTAGCATGTTCCTTAACTTCTGGATAAGTCAGCATAATTTTACGAAGTCCATTTGAAGAAGCGAAGATCCAAAGCTCATTGTACATGAAGTTTTTCCATTCTCTACTGCCCTTCATGTAAAATTCTGCAGTCATAGTAAAATTATTATGTTTTCATAACCTTTTAAGCAACTTACTGCAATGTTTTTCTTGAAATAGATACAGTAAACATATTTTTTCCTTTTTTTTTTTTTTTTTTTGGTTTTATATAGCAAGGAAGCTGAGACTTGGTTTGAAACTACAAGAAATACCCCAACCCAGGACACTCCTCAGAGACCCAGCCCACGATACCTTGTGCAGGGTGGCAGCTAACTCCATCCATACTCAAAACTAAAGCAACATATACTGTCTCTGGTCAGAAAAATATTTAAAGACCCTGTTTTGTGCTCTAGTTCATTTCTTAATTAGATGGCCAAGTGTTTTCTGGAGTGGAGGAGGCAGTGAGGAAAAGCCAACGATTATCTTGTCGCTATGCACACGACTTTTAACGCGTTTGCCAACGTGAGTCTGGCTGCAGAAAAGGCAACGTATTAGAACAGGCTTAGCTGTAAACGTGCAAAATAGGTGACGTGGCTTCTCCTCTAAAAAGAAGAGTCTCAGATGTTAAAACCAATGAGTGAATAATGGAAAAAACATATGGGGAGTAAGAAAACAAAACAGGAAAAAAGATAAATAAACTACATTGTGACCTTAACAATTAAAACTGAATTTATTTTCAGTACTGGAAATCATGGATCAGATGACTAGAACCGTGAAACTGAAAACAAATGCTTGGAATTGAGGTCAACATAACAACAACAGCAATAAAAACTCGGTAAGATTGTTTCAAAGAAAGCTTCAATAGGACTAAGCCACCTTTAACCATCAGAGTGACTGATGAAGATGTGTATAGGCTTTTAAAAAAAAAAAAGAAGAAAAAAAAGGAAAGGCAGAGCCAGAGGCAAGTGCCTAGAAGACATTATGCCAGTAAGTGACATCCTTGAAAAGTTTTAAACAAAGGCAATCTGACAAGAGTAACAGACCAAGCAAGCTCTAAATCAGTTAAGTTGAAACAAATCTTCTTGCAACTCGCAGATTAAGCACCAATATCCCACTGGGAGGCAAAAATATAGAGAAAACAGAACAGTTAACCTACCTGTTCTGCAGTGTGCTAGCCAACGGAGTTGTTAAGAATGGAGTGATGTTAGTACTAGGAAAATGAAATGCAGAAATAAAAGACAGCCAGCATTAACAGGAAAAAAATTAATTACTTGCCTTAAATGTTATCTCAGTGCTAATGTATGAGAGGTGCAATGCTTGCAAGTTTTCTGTTTCAGGAGAAAACTTGACAACTGCAGGTAGAAACGTCAATAAAGTTTTTTGAGCAACATATGGAAAATACCAGTTAATAACTAAGAGTTTTTAAAAATCACCACCATGTCTACAGCAGAAAGGAAGCGTTTGGGATGGGCACTTCAGAAACAGGATATCCACTGTCAGTGACTCCATCGATGGAAACCAGCTAGTTTACAGAAAAAGCCATTTAAGAGAACTAGAAAAAGGGTATTAGCAGGCAGGTGGAGCAATCAATATCAACACCACAGAACAGCTGAAAGCACAGGAAAATGACATTATCGAGCAGATGTAGTTTCTGCCCTAGGCAGGTGTACAAGCTTGGGAAGGATGAAATGTGGTATAAAGACACACTGAAGTGAATGAGGCAGGTCTTTAATCCTGGTAAGATTCTTTTGCACTGCTGTAAAAGGATCAAAATTGAACCCAAAAGGACCAGAAAAGGAATGTCTGCTGGAACAGACTCTCCTGGCATCAGTGGGCTGCACGTTGCCCATGCAACGGAGCTGGTGAGGGGTCTGGAGCACAAGTCTTGTGAGGAGCAGCTGAGGGACCTGGGGTTGTTCAGCCTGGAGAAGAGGAGGCTGAGGGGAGACCTTCTCGCTCTCTACAACTCCCTGAGAGGAGGTTGTAGCCAGGTGGGGGTCGGTCTCTTCTCCCAAGTAACAAGCGATAGGATGAGAGGAAATGGCCTCAAGTTGCACCAGGAGAGGTTTAGATTGGATATTAGGAAAAATTTCTTCACCAAAAGGTTTGTCAAGCGTTGGAACAGGCTGCTCAGGGAAGTGGTGGAGTCACCATCCCTGGAGGTATCTAAAAGCCGGTCAGACGTAGTGCTGAGGGACATGGGTTAGTGGTGGGTTTGGCAGTGTTAGGTTGATGGTTGGACTTGATGATCTGAAAGCTCTCTTCCAACCTAGGTGATTCCATGATTCTATGGTTCTATGCCTTACAGTTCCCCAGCAAAGAGGGCCCACGTGTACAGGACTGTGTCTGGAGCACTATGTTCTCAGTGGATTCTCAAGAATCAATGATTACAGGTTTCTAAAACTAGAACAGCTTCAGAGTTTCTCCCGCTTTGTGCAGGAGTGGCAGACTCCTTGGTAACATGGGGGACCTAGAAGGTTCTGTTATTTGTGCTGAGCTATCCTTGCCTCTTTCAACCTTCTAGTCCTCTGCCGAACATAATTCAACCAGACTCAAGGATTATGACCTGTCATTTTTGGTGATCATGAGATTTCCAATGACATTGCAGAGCAGTTTATAGTGAATGAATAAAGTGTAAAAAAAATTCAAAAATTTAAATAGTTTATGACATATTTCCAAAGGCTATATATATTAATGAATACTTGAGATATATTCATTCAGTGAACAAATGATTTCAAGATGTCAAGGAGTGCATTTTAAGTGAAAAAAAAAAAATCAAGTGGTTGATACACATCTCAGCATTGCAGTAATCTTTGAAATCTTAATCTGGAAAACGAAATGGGTCGCATATTGCTTGCTTTCATTAGATACTCCTAATAATGTCCGTTTCATAAAGTACACATCTTCTGTCTCACAGACCGTCTTTTGCACCCATGGGTGAGGCACCTCGCCAAGCAGCTGGGAAACAGTGAAGGACTCAATGTATTTTTCTTTGGTGGAGCTGATTCCGCAGTCAGGATTATGTTAACTCCCACAGATCTTAGAGGCTAAAGAAGCTGCGGTAGCTGTTATCCTACTTCTTCTGAAGTATGGAAGAAAAGTGGAACTGAGCTCAGCTGAGATGAGGTTAGATCCTGTCGGACCTGCTTGTGCACTGGACTAAATTTGTGTTAAATTCAAGGAGTTAGCAAACAGTGGAATGATAAAATAATAAGAGGAGTTGAGTTAAATAATATTCCCTAAGAGCTAGCATTTAGGAATTGAAAAAAATAAGAAAAGACCTTTGCCCGTACACCTATCGACATCTAAAATTATGAAACATTTCATTCACATCCAGCATTGGTACCGTCATCACTCAAAAATACTGCAAGTTATAAGGTGAGAAAAACAGTGTGACACTGATAGAAAAAATAGGTGAAATCTTTAATTTGAATTGTAACAGAAGATTTTAAAGGAAATTACGACATTTCCCTTTTATAACTGCACAGTACTTATGCAACTTCTTTTCTAAGCTCTAGGTATACTTACAGAAAAACAGATGAGAAGCAAAGCAAATTTGTTTTTAAATGAAGATAATTACTCAATGACTTCAAGTCTGGAAATACAAATAAAACAAGAATCTTATACTCACAGAATTTTTCTCATAAATGTTTAACTGCGCATGGGAGAAGACTTCTTTTAATTATATTGGGTTGAAATAGTTTGAATTACAGCAAAAGACAAAATGACAGCAGTCCCTGCAATTTGATCCTAAACGAGTTCTAGTAGATTGGTGGAGGGTAGAGATTTATACCCCAATGACCTGTACAGTCTTGTACATGCTTACAACAGTTTTATATATTTAGCATATTGATAGTTAATAGTTAAAATGGCCAAATATGAAGCCCTTGATGAACAGAACTTCTTGCTGCAGTGCAATATGTTTTGTTTTGGAATGTAAGTTTTCAGCTGTCTTTTCCCCGGATAAGGAACATCTGCTAAATCTGAAATTTGCCCATAGTCCCTACAGAAAAGAAAATAACAATTAAGCATATGTCAAAAAGCTGGAAGAGGGGGTGTGGTGTGTGTGTGTGTGTGGAAGTGAAATGGCACAGTAGGACTTGATTATGAGGCATGCAGGCACTTAAGACTTGGAGTGTATAGTAGGCCTTTAAGACAGCCAAAAATGAGTTGCCGTTGTTTGCATGACAAGGATTTGGCAGCAGGGGGGGCTACAGGGATGGCCTCTGTGAGAAGCTGCTAGAAGCTTCCCCCATGTCTGACAGAGCCAATGCCAGCTGGCTCCAAGATGGACCCACTGCTGGCTGAGGCTGAGCCCATCAACAATGGTGGTAGCACCTCTGGGATAACATAGTCAAGAAGGGAAAAAAAAAGTTACTGTGCAAGAACAATTGCAGCCAGAAGAGAGGAATGAGAACATGTGAGAGGAACGACTCTCCAGACCCCAAGTTCAGTGAAGAAGGAGGAGAGGAGGTGCTCCAGGTGCTGGAGCAGAGATTCCCCTGCAGCCCATGGTGAAGACCATGCTGAGGCAGGCTGTCCCCCTGCAGCTCATGGAGGTCCACGGTGGAACAGATATCCACCTGCAGCCCGTGGAGAACCCCACCTTGGAGCAGGGGGATGCCCGAAGAAGGCTGTGACCCCCTGGGAAGCCCATGCTGGAGCAGGCTCTTGGCAGGACCTGTGGCCCTGTGGAAAGAGGAGCAGGTTTGCTGGCAGGACTTGTGACCTCATGGGGGACCCATGCTGGAGCA
>VFFE01009208.1:2226083-2247003 GCA_008921705.1 Burhinus oedicnemus
AAACAGGATGGAAAGAGATGTAAACAAGGTGTAAAGAGGATTTGACATTCATATTAATAAGCATAAATAGGTGAAAGTAGTTTTGGATCTGGAAGGGGAGGTGATACTAACAGTGTAGCTGCAGATGGCCTTACATATGACAATTCCTTCACAAGATCCGTTTCCACTGAATTGCCTTGACAGCCATCTATCACTGAATCAGAATTAGGTGACAGCATGGCTCACAAGGAATTGAATAAATTTTCAGGACATATCTCATTCCTTCAAAAAGCCACAGGGTTGATGTTGCTCTATATAAATTGTCCATTCATAACTGCTGATAAGTTAGATGCCCCTTAAACCTGTAACAATTATGGACCTCTCTAGTGGACGCTGTGTGCGTGCTTTGACGATTTCAGCACAGCCGGGTGTAATATTCTGCGGAAAGCAGTGAAATTTGTTGGGACATCGTAGGTGACAACCAGATGGAAGCGAGCCAGCTGACGCGTAGCCCTTTGTGTCTTCTCACAGGCAGCAGGTAACACAGATTTGCGAATGGAAAACTTGGCGCATTTCTCTGGTTGTCTGAAGTGTCCAAGTTCCACATAGGTCTCACATTACTAAAAATAGCCATTTCTATCATGGAATGAACAGGCCAACTGCTGGCCACCCTACATGCAATGGGGATGCAATTCCATTGCCTGTGACAGTTTGTGCCTGATCTGAGAAAGGATTGTACCCGCAATTCAACTTCATTCTCTGCCTGCAGTTGACTGACTGCCCTGAGCCTGAGTATAGCGAAAAATGTAAGACAGCCCCATAGTTCTGCCGTAAGCATCAAGACCCTGCTTCAGTGGTGACAGATTTTCCCATTCTTCTGCTGAAAGTTCCCTGAAGTCTCTCTTGCTGTACCACAACCACGTAGATGAGCTTGACGCTCGTTTTGGGACAAAGTGGGTGATGGAGGACAGCTCTTCTCAAAGACCGGTAGAGAAACAGGCGTGTGGATGTCCTGTACGCGGGAGGAGGTGTTCTCCTTGAAGGTGCTAAATGGGTATTTGTGATGGGGGTCAGTGCCAAAACACGCACTGCTCAGCACGCGCTATGAAGAGCTTTGGGATTCTTTGCAGGCAAAGCGATATAAATACAGTGGAGCACTTCAGCCTGAGTGGCTTCCGCTGAAGCATCCCTTGATCTTTCAGGAGCTGGATGTCTCATTTCATTTTTCTGTGCATCTTCAGTGTCCTGTTAATCAGTTCTTCAGTAGTTACCTCTATTTTGCCTCATATTTCCCTACCTTCAATCCTTCTCTTACATCCTTCAAACTCTTCCATTCCTGAAGTCTGGTTCCTCCTTCCCATATTCCTTTAGCTGAGACATTCATCTTCCCGATGTCCCCTTTCATCTCTGTTGTTCAGCTAGACCCATTTCACACAGGTACACTGTAGTCTATCCCCTTCCTCTCCAACAGCGCTTAAGGAATCATCACCATTCTTCCTGAAGACGACAGAAACCAGAAAGTGTCTTTCCCAGCACTCCATTTATTTTTGCTCCAGCAGTTAGCGGAGGAGACGGTGACCAACTTGCTCAGAGAAGTCTGCATGCAGTTTTGCTTTGCAACGGGTTACAAGAACATTTCCTGAGATCGAAGAAGTTAATCTCAAATTATTAAGAACTCATTGGATGAGCAGGTACCAAAAAGATTGAATAAACCTGGTTTGTAAAATCAAGATTTATAAAAGCAGATATTTCTATAGACATAGAGTTTCCAAACCAGATGCTCTGTTTCCACTGCTCAGCCCCTTGCATGCTCATTCACACCTGTAAACGGATTAGCCAAAATAATACGAAACAACATTATCCCACATCCATTTTGCAACGGTACAAATGGTTACACAGTGACATTAAAATGTTTGCATATGGACATTTGCATTTTGCACAAAGATGTGTTTGCTTACCAACTGATAAAAAACCGCTAAAGGCGAAACATTAGCATAAAGAAAGAGCTTTCCTACCCTATACTGGAGAGACAACGGAATGCAGCATTTCCACAATGTCTAAACAAAGCATGTTCTCAGGATACTGATATGGCCAATGACATTAGCAGAATTTTAAGGCACGTCAAACTTATTCCAAGATTGCTAGCAGAGTTAACAGGAACCCGGGAAACTCTGTATTAATGAGTAAGGATCAATAATTAAGATGAAACTAGCACTTTATTGATCATAGGCCACTCTCTTCTATTAAACAATAAAACTAATTAATGTCATAAGATTAACAAGTGAGACAGTGCCGAAGACAAACCATTCTGTTGGAGATTTTGACTTTAGTACCACGTCTGCTCAAAGGTCGCTCTGCTCTCAACCCGCGTGCAGTGCTGTGCACTATGAAAATCTATTTCAAAATCTCTGTGATGAGCAATGTAAAAATACCTTGCGCAATATTTCAAATGCAGTAATTAAAACATTTTTATACCCTTCTTTAAGCAAGGATATTACCTTCCTCTTAGGAAGGCAATTGGGTTCCTTAACAGTCTTTATCCAGCGTATCTATCACTAAGAATTATCCTCATGATGATGTTCTTAACTACATATATTCATTATTTAATAAAGTAGCTATTTTTATGATGGAAATGATCTGGACATGACAAATAAATTATTCAGAATCATAAGTATATTGTCATTGACACCGGGTATGAGTTAAAATTTTTAAATCAGTCTGCTAGCACTTTTGACACATCATGCCTATGTTTTGTAAACTTTTTGCTTACTTTGCTATTTTTACCAATTCATTAGTTTCTGTTACTTGGCTGCATCACAGAATTGAAGATGTGTTTAATAGCAGCTGTAATGTTTAGCTGATGCCTTAATTACATTCAATTATTTGGAAAGAAAAAATATTAATTTTATCATTTGAGAATCGTGATCTTAAATTAGAAGCTAGGAAATGTTCAAAAGGTGACAGTAGAAAAAAAGATGTTTAATTGAAATGTTTCCCTAAACTTTACACATAACATTTTATGTTACATTTTATGTATCTACTCACTTTTGCAACTGAAAAAAAAATCACTTTCCTATTTACTTAGAGTAGTAAGATTAAGAGTAAAACCAGTAAAGGGCAAAGAGGAGACTTGGCCTTATTGACCTGCTCCTACCGCAGTGGAACATAATCAAAGATGAGATTTACAGTAGAGCCGCTGGATCAGTTGTTCCAGACTTTCCGTCGTTCTTGCTGGTCTACTGCTGTGTCAATACTGTCTTTGTGCACTACATTGAGAGAAGACTGGGGCAGGCTGTCTCATTTCCCAACACTCTCCAGCATAAACTGGCTGCCTGAAAACTTTATAGAAAGCGGGCTTGAGACTATTCCATGGCCCAGGTGACTTGCCTTTGACCCTCAGGCACAATTACTATGGCCTGAAATTTCTTGGAATGAAGTACCAGCAACAGCAGTAAGGCAGTATTGAGGTGGCCAGAGAAATATTTTTAGGGTGACATCCTGGACATGTATAGAGAAGCCGTGGGGAACACTACGAAGGGTTATGAGGGTGCTGGAGAGGTGCAAGATTTTCTGGGATTTTGGAGGACTGTTCCTCTTGGAAGTAACAAAAATTGACATTAGCAATTAGTAGATGGCTCTCCTGTCCATTGTGCCAGTTTGCTCTTGGAGGGAAGAATTCCCAGTGGAGATGAGAGTGAACTAACATTCACCCAGTGTGAATGAGGGAACTGCAGCCTTGACCCAAACTAGGAGTAAGTGCTATTGGCAATATTGACACCTCCACAGATGGAACTGTGAATTTCTGAAAGAGGGAAAAAAAAAAGAGGAGAGGGATTGGGAAGCAGTGGAAAAATACTCAGGGAGCCAATAAGGTCACTGAAGAAAAGGGAAGGAAACTTTTCCAGTTGCTTAACTGTCTTTCAGCTTGCCTAGTTCATTGCCCATCTTCTGCCAGTACTATTAGGAAACATGTGTCCATGACTATTGAATAATGACCATCTATATGACATCGAGATTCCTATGTAACACATTTATCATTCTGCTACTGTGACAGCTGTAGGAGTGTCTGCTCATTAGTATTTAAATCAGTTCATAAATATTTCACTCTAAAATCCGGTTTAAATAAGCCTTACATCTGGTCGCTGTAATGCTGTGGTTTAACGTCTGTTGTAAGCCTTAATTCTAGCCTGATATAATGCTATTGTATAGTCATACAATTTCATAAGGGCACTTATACAATAAAACAGGGATTTAATGGAGCACTTTATCTTTTTGCAATTTTTAGTTTCAGCTGACCATAGCAAGTGAAGCTAAA
Source organism: Burhinus oedicnemus (assembly GCA_008921705.1). Taxonomy (NCBI): domain Eukaryota; kingdom Metazoa; phylum Chordata; class Aves; order Charadriiformes; family Burhinidae; genus Burhinus; species Burhinus oedicnemus. The sequence continues at coordinate 2,230,378 of VFFE01009208.1, forward strand.
GGTTGTATAATATTGCACATCTCCCTCTGGCAGAATGACTCCTTTGCGTAGAAAAGTTCTCCGTATTAAGAAAAGGATGTGATTTTTTTAAGAAGTCTTAGCTAAGATTTTTCCTAAGAAACGGGAATGTATACAATGCATTCCTCTCATTTTCTTCCAGATTCCTTCTTCCATTTAATTTTTAATGTTTTAAGTTATGACTGTGGAGGTGTTGGAATGATATGAGAGTAATACTGTTTTCAAAGCAGAGTTAATCTTAAGGAGAAACAGATACAAGTAAAAAAGGACATTTTAGGTCAGTACAGAAATTCAGAAATTGAATATAAAAGTAGAGAGTTTCCCTTATATTTCCATGTTATTCTGTATTAACCGTCACTAGAACCTATTCCACTCAAATACCCCAATCTCCATAATTTTCTCATCGCATATGAGCTTCGGGAAAAAAATTAATGGGAGGACTCTGAATTTGTCAAACGAGGATTAGGAAAAGAGAATAGCACAATTGGTGCTCATAGATATGCAACTAGCTCCTACAAAAGAGCATAGTAGGAAAAAAGAAAGTGGTATAGAAAGGTCAGTAGCCGTCTCGCTTTCCAGAGGACAAACACGTCTGCAGAATGCTGTGTTTGTCTTTGGCTCTGTCCCTTACCACACGTTACGCTATCCCCAACCCCGTGATTTTCTGTGGGCAGCTCAGACCTGTTGGTCTTTGTGTAACGTAGGGTATAAAGCATGACACTAATGTAAAATTAGTGGGATAACACTAATACTGTGTAATAGTTGTGTAATAATAATAGTAATAATAGTAATACTCTGTGTTTAATTAACAACTTTCATGTAAAAATCTTAGTCATTTAGAAAACATTAATTCAGTAGACTCCATGACACTTTTGTGAGCAGATAAGGAAACCAAAGCACAGAAAGGGGCAACCTGCCCACCAGTGTATACAGTTTATTTTCTCTGACATCATCCATCCAAATATTAAATATCTAATAGAAGCCTAGGATCCTTCTATAATCAAGACAGGGAAAGAAATATTTTCAGGAGTGATTTATACCATCTGTCTATGTTAGGCACTTACTCTATGGTCGGTCTTCACCACCTACAGCTGGAGTAGATAGGTATCTTTATGGTGGACATAGTGATACGAATCTCAGCTTCAGTAGCTATATAGCAAACTTGTAAGATCTTTATTTCCAATTTTTTTTTTTCCAACTACTAAAGAAAATAGCTGAACACGTTGCTCGCCTGGGCTTTTCACTGTCAGCATCTACGGTACTATTACTCTAATTATAGAAATATAATACTAGAAGTCAGCACCAGGTATTTATAAGTGGCTTCTGAAATGGTTGGGACAGATTTCCAATTGCTAGGAGTCATCCTCTGGGAAAATATTTTGAAATGATTCAATGCTATTATAGGCTAGATTTTTATGGTCTGATTTTTCAAAATTGCTAGATATCCAATCTGCTGAAGTCTTCTGAAAACAGACCGCTTATTCTGATGCTAAAAATGGGAGATGAATTCCAGGGAAATTCTGGCTGAGAATATTAATGCCGAGTTCTTTTTAAAATACTAGAGATTGAGAATAATAAAAGGGATAATGTAGCTGAAAATATGCAGAACCATGAACAACCAGTGTTTCCTATTTGTAAAACCACCCTTGTTGAAATATGGATCCTCTTGTGATTTTTCTTACTTTCAAATAAACTCAACATGCCAAAGTTATCAATGTCCTTTCCAGTATAATTCTCTTTTGCTTGGATACTAACATAGTTTTGGTGCATTAACTTTCCAGCTGAATGGCTGGAATTTGGTGGTTTAATTGCCACTTGCTCCATGGTTTAGTAGATAAACTCAGCAGCTGTTGCTCTGTGTTGGACGTGGTTTGGAGAATCTGGGGATACTTCAGCCCTTATTTGAAAGCCAAAACATTTTGACCCAGCTGCAGTATGAAAACGAGCTGGCAAAACTTCTCTTCAAGCAAATATATCCAATTCATTCAAACTCTGCTTACAATATGTTTGAGACTAGACACTGAAACACCAGAAACACATGATGAATAACAGGCCAAGATCAAATAAAATATGAATAATAGTGGTTTTCTTAATATTGCTCAAGAAGCTACACTTTCTACCAAGACTTTGGCTGTTATGGTCGCTTTACTGGAACTGTTCCCTTGAGAGTAATTCCGCTATTAAACCTGTCTTGCCAGGTAGCAGGTAGGTACTTTTAATTTAAAGGATTTTTTTTAAAGTGAAGATAAAGGCACTATGGTAACAGAGTAGCTCCAGAAACCATGAGAGAAAGCAGGTCATTTGTCTGTTTAGAGAAATGTACCTGTACTTCACTTAGACGCAGACTTAGAAGCGTTTCAGAACGACCTAGTACATAGTGATAAACATTACATAAATATTCTTCTGCATAGAAAACACTCGTCACCTCTTCTGAAAATTACAGCTATAGACAAGTTTCATGAGCTGTGTAGGACTTCTAAATGCGTTGTATGGCAACCTCTTGGCTATCAGAATACACTTCGGTTCTACAGTCAGTATTGAACATCTGTGGGTCCTAAAATGTATTTCAAAACTGAAAGCATTTTTTGCTTAAGATGCAGAATCTTAGAAGGGATGTATAGATTTAAAAAGTTAATTTAGTGCGTTACTGGCACCACTGAGGTCAATGAGTGTTTCATTACGGACTCAGTAAGGATCCACCATCTGCTTGCTGAGCTGTTCCAGTGAAACATAATTAGAGGAATCTTACCATTACTTGGGACTCATGACAGATTACCTTGTGCCCTGAAGTACAGCCTTTACAGGATGAAAACTGAATGCCAGATTTACAAATTTCTAATGGGGTTTCTGCTGAGTTATGGAACCATAACCTGAGATGTACATAGGGGCGTTAGGAGTTGGGCAATAAGCAGCTTGAGCTCTTATATAAATCATTTGGTGAGAGCGGAGGACCTCAGAAGAAGAGCTGACCACACACTGACCACCTCTTTTGAATCCAACTAACTGGAGACGAGGGGAAGGAGTCGTGAAAGGAGCATTTTAGCCTCATGTAAATTCCTACCTCTCTGAATGAATTTGAGACTAGGTCTTGGAGGTGCAGAGGGTTGAAATAGGTAGGGAAGTGGCAGCCCCAGCTGGTGAGCTCTTTGACCAACCTCTACTGCTTGGCACAGATTAACCTTTGAGCTCGTCTCTCATACTCTTAACAGTTTAATTTCGCTTATACTTCTGAACAAATCAGGCCCAGATGGTAAAACTACAGTTTCAATTAGTGCCGTGGCCTATCTCCAGAGTTCACGTAAAGCAGGAAGCACACTAGAATGCAGGTTAGTAAAATACGCGCTTAAAACCAAAGAACTGATAGGAGACCTGAGGCCTTTCAAACCTTTATTTTGTGCTGTAAAATGAAGCTCCAGCATGAGTTTCAATATTGTTCCTGGGAATAAATGTATGAAAAGATCAATAGAAACTTGAAGTGGATTCAAATTTACAGCACAGAACTATTTAAGAACAGACTGCAGAGGATTTACATGAAGATGATGGCTGTCAGAATAAAAAAGAACATCTAGTTTATGGCTTGAAAAACTGGCTAAAAAGAGTCTCTGTATGAAACTGTAGTGACAAACCAAATGTTTTATTGTTTTGGAAAGGTATAAATTCCAAAATTTGAGGTTCAAGACCTTACAGATGGCATCTGCTACAGCTCTGCTGCCAAATGTGTAATACAAGTCCCCAAGTTCAAGTGAGAGTTGTACGGAAATAATGTTGATTTTTTTTTTGCTTTCTGAGGGACAGATTACAGTAGCAATATTTCTTTTCATAAAAATTGAGTGAAAGTCTGTCCCAGCAACACAATTCTGAACAGAATGAAACAACCAAGAGAGAAAAATAAAAAATAATAAAAGAAAAAAAAGCAGCCTAATAAAAAGGGTTTTTTATGACCGGTTGCATGACTTCACTTCATTCAGACTGTATGATTTATGCCAATACTCTTAAAAAATAGAGTGAATTATTATTTTCTCTACAGAACAAGAACAGAGATAGAAATAGCATTTTGATCAAGAGATACAATTCCACAACATGATGCCGGTACCTTTCCTTTAAAGATTCCCAAGCATGTGATTCTAGTAACATTTCTTTTGTTTACAGAATCATCAAATGAGTTTCTGAGTTCTTATTTGCCAGGAGGTCATTTAATGGTGAATTCTCACCACCCACAATTTACTAATCTTCCCTTGTAGTTGTACTACACGGAAACTGGTGATTTTTTTTAGTCGACTTTTTTCTATTTCTTCTGTTACATGTTTCATTCATCACACAAAAATGTTATTCAGGTTTTGGGCTTTACAGTCTGAAGTAATTTATTTGGTCTGTTATGTGAAATGTCACATGCATGGAGTGAAAATCTGGTCTCACTGAACTTAACAGAAGTAATTTCTATTGACCTTCAGAGGGGCAAGATTTTGTCCATAGTCATCAATAACGATGTCAATATTTACTAACAGTTATAAGCCATCTTTTTTTTTTTTTTTAATTTAGAATGACAAATAACTGAAGTATCTTTGGTGACTGTGAAAATTGTTGGCAAATGCTGACATTTTATTAGTGACTCCTACATCGATCATGTTAAAATACTACACACATTGATTCTTTACTTAACTGTTTTACCCTTCTCAGCAATGACTGGGACAAACTTCTCGTTATGTTTTTCGTTGGACCTTCAATTAAATTAGCGACAATGAATACTTAGACTGATGCTGAATGGTTTTAAAGCCTGAAAAATCACGTTATATTATACTTTTCATTTTTTATCTTAACAAAGTTTTTCTTGATTATCGTAATTATTCTGCAACGTAGTAACATTTTTCTATGGTCGTTTTTGAGACTTGTGAATGGTTTGAAAAATAGTAGATGACATCCATTGACCTGACAGTAGTTCAAGTACTTCAATTATAAATATACATTAATATGTCATATTGCAATGACTAATTACATTGAAATGTGTTGATTAATTATCCCACAAGAATTCTACACTGTGGTGTTCTCACAAGGTGACATCTGCAAACGCAGGCCTGACAATTTGATGAGGAAAGTGGCTTGTAAGTAAGACCTCTGGCATCAAACAGCCGCCCTGAACAAATCTGTGTGAAAGTGGTTTGAGTTTTCTGTATCCTCACGAGACTGAGACCCTCCCATTTTGGCTCCTTAAACCTTGTTTTCTCATTCTTTTCAGTGGAGCACCTTGTAAATCCTTACAAACTTAGGAAATGCCGTATTTAGCCCCCCTTAGCCTCCCAAAAGCCCCACCCCACACCAAACCAAGAACTAGCAAATATTTCTATTTCAGGAAAGAAAGAAAGCTTGCAATTAACCCTTGGCACTGTTATGGCAGTGTAATTGACCTGTTTACATCATTAAACTCACGAACCTGATAAATAATCTTCCTGTACTAACGATTTAGAATGTAAAAGAGAGTTTGTTGATCTAATCCTTACTACTGTGTTCACCGTGTCATAGGATATGTTCACAGTCATTGTACTTCCACTTTTAGATATTAATATTCAGTAGAGCACCTTTAAAAAGATTTCAACTGTTATATCACGTTTCCAAAGGCAGAACCAATGAATGCACTTTTTTTCCCCAAATAACTACAAAATAGTGGTGATGAAAGCATTTAAAATAACATTGTGGTGTATGTGTATATTATACAAAACCTCTACTGATTAAATTAGATATGTTTAAATATATATATAAATAAAAACTCCAATGACTAATGTGTGCAGTCACAACATAATATCAAGAATACATCACATCAATACAATATGATAATATTTTAACAAAATGTATTACAAGGAAAGTGATCAAGCTACTAAAAAAAAAAAACCCATTGTATTTAGTGAACTTGAAGTTTTTGCTTGTACCTGGTTTAGTGGTATCAGCTTGAAGTGTCAGTGTTCATACCTTTTTTAGGGAAAATTTATTCTAAAACCAGTAACATTTGTTTGGTCATTTAGCAGATAAAAAGAATCACACCGGTACCAAACATCATAATACTTAACATCCCTATATGATCGAAAGCCAAATTAAAACAAACAAGTTTCTGTAGCTTACTAAAGAGATTTAGAATAAACCCATATCTTTAATATGAATTCAGGTGGGAAATGAAAAATTCAAGATCAGGAGAAAGTGAAGGAAGAAGGAAAGAAAAACACTGATCGGGATTATAGATGTTCTGTCCTGGACATTGATGAAACAGTCATTACAGACAGAGATGGCATCCTGTGAAGAGATGGATTGCTGCTGCTGCTGCTACTTTGCTGAAGGTGCTTTGAAATGGAAATAATAACAGGCTTGAATGTCCTGACCAAGCAAGGTTGGTATGTGGAAATCAGAGCTGTACTTGGCAAATGATAAGAAAAAATTGCAATCAAAGCTGGGTGGCAGAAGTGCAACGTGCATGTCCACAGAAGAATTAAAATTAAGCAATATGGCAAGGATTTAGAAATGGAAATGTCCAAAGGCACGAACGAATTGTCTTTGTTAGAGAGAGTTCAAACCTAATCTCCACTAGCACAGGAGTGCACATAAAAGGTATCTACTGACATAATCAAATTTGGATTTACACCAGCATCTGCAGCGGCAATATTTGGGCCAACCTGCTTTTATTTGGAGGGTATGCTATTAGACTGGATGAAAACTTTCTGATAATCACAGAGAAGTGAACAGGGCAGGAGGAAGGGGAGCCACTGACCGAATTCGGTCCGATAGCTGTATGAAGCAATCGTGGCACCTCTGGGGCTCGCAGTTCTCCAGCAGCTTTGCTAAAACTACGCAGTATCAGGGGTCTGAATCAGATGAGCCATCAAGTATATCGAGGTTCTGGAAATGGAAGAACCTCTAGTGGACTATGGGGCTTGCTTTGGAGCTGTGACATCCCGGAAAGCCCACCCCTGAGCTATGGAGAAGGAAGCCTGGTTACCACATTAACTTTCTAGCCAGCTCATGAAAAGGCTTTCACAAAGAAGAAAACTGGGGTTCAGTGAAGTGGTGTTTTTCACTGAGACCCTGCCTACAGTGCTAAAGCTCTGTTTAAACCTAATAAACACCTATTAACCTCCTTCAGGCGCCAAGTAGCTGAAACCACGGAAGGCTCTGGTCTGAAAAAAAAAGCAGGCAAGGCGCGTGTGGGGGAGATTATTTCACCAGCTCTTTTGTGGAAATCCCATGGAACTGCAAACTGTACAGTAGATCAAAACTGAAGAGAAGAGCAGACACTAGGTATAACATGAGCAACCATTGGAAACATACTAGAAAAAAAGGCAAAGAAGAGATTTAGGTCAGATGGAGATTGAGTTTTTTCCTAATAGGAAGTGGAGTTGTGAGCAGAAGAAAACATTTTGTTTTCCTTTTTTGATTCCTCATTTGAGGAAACTGCCATTTTTTGAATGTTTCTATCCACATGGTCCTAAACTTTGGCTAACAATTTTAGTGAGAATACAGAACGGTACAACATGTTCATTCTGTGGCAATTTTGTTAAAACAGCTATCTTTTAACAGAAACATTAAGAAGAATATTAAATATAAATGCTGACAAAACAGCTGTCACTTTGCTGTTATAATATGTTTATAGTAAGGTTATGACACGAACAGGTTTGGAATGTTTCCTGTTTCAATTAAAATCCCTTTTGTTTGAAAATAACAAGTCTACCAGGTCTTGTTAGTTTCTTACAGCGCCTTGTTTGCAATTCATTTAAAAAAGCTATTGGCTTGGAAATTTTGTTATCCGAGTGCTAATATTGTGTCACCAACCTGTAGGAAGTGGCAGGTGTACTACTGCACAGCAGTTTTCAGACTAAATTTGAGCCCGTTGAGAAATGCAGAATGAGTCTTCAGAGAGTGAAAAAAAGTCAGAGAAAGCCTTTGCCTTCTCCCTCCCCACTTTTCCTCTCTGTTTCCCCCATTTCCAATCTCTCTGAAAGTTTCAACTTCTTTCGCAGTCTGGAAGACACCTTCTTGAAACCTGCAGGGGAAAGAGGCAAGAGGACCAAAGGCACAGGCTGTTGAGGGTTGCATCCACACAAAATGTTGGGAAGAGGTCTACCACCTCCTCCCACCATCTCTTACCCCTGCAAAGCAAGCTGGGCACATCAGGGTTAAGTCTTTGAGATGTTGTGAAGAACTCCGCTGTCCAGGCTAGGGGAGGGCAGATGAGCAGGGCTGGGGCAGACGAGGGGATGGTTGGAGGCATCTGGGGGAATGGGGACTCCTCTGAGCCAGCCCTGCCAAAATGGACAATGAGGATGGACAGGAAAGGGGTCCTTGCTGAAATGCAGAGTTCGGAGGTTTGTGTGGCTGGATCCCTTCAGGAGCTGGGAAAAGGTTTATCTGAATCATAGAATAGGTTGGGTTGGAAGGGACCTTTAAAGGCCATCTAGTCCAACCCTCCTGCAACGAGCAGGGACAACTGCAACTACGCCAGGTTGCTCAAAGCCACATCCAACCTCACCTGGAATGTTTCCAGGGATGGGGCACCTACCACCTCTCTGGGCAACCTGGGCCAGTGTCTCATCACCCTCAGTGTAAAAAATGTCTTTCTTACGTCTAGTCTAAATCTTCTCTCTTTCAGTTTAAAACCATTAGCCCTTGTGTGGGGGTGTTCCTTCTCTCTCTTTTTTTGATGGGGAGGCGAGAGGTGAGGTCAATACGTTATTATCTTCAGTTAGGGATGTAGAGATTTAAGGTATCCAAGGATTTCAGGGAGGCCAGAGAAAGGAAGAAGTGAGGGAGAGAGCAAAATACTGCTAAAAGAGGAGTTGTCCAAAAAAGGCTGAGTCCTGGTGTTACAGTACATTAGCAGAAAGAAAATTTATTTCTCTGTTACCAAAAGCAAATACAGAAGATGTTTGTGATAAGTCAGTGAAGAAATAACTGTTTGGCAGAGAAAAATGTCACCATACATAATGCTTCATAGATTTGTCTGAAGTCTATCTATGCAAAGCGGAGATAAATGTTAACATTTGGATGGGTTGTGACAGGTTGTAATATAAATAATTATTTTGACTTTTTTTTATACCTTAAATTTTTTTTTTTATGTTTCTGCTTAAAGATAACTCTCTTTCAAGTATCTACACACAGGTACCTAAAACTGAAGAAAGGAGAGCGTGGCGTAAAGCAGAACTAGATAACAGACCTCAGGTATTTGCAGGGATCTTTGCCCTTATTCTTTCATCTTACAGCCGCTTCCGTGTCTTCCCCAAATTTCTGTCCACTGTGTTTTCTTTCAAACTGCAAAATTTTCATTACCAGTCCAAAAATATGACCAAGTGTGACACATAAATTCCGTTCATTGCAGGTTTCTGAGGTATACCACCAGCCCTCACAATTTATGACAAGCTGGTAATTTTGCAACATGCTTCTTAAAAAATGCAAACCAACAATGTTTTTTACTGGGTCAATGGAGTCTGAATTATTGTTTATTTTACATGGCAATAGATGAAAATATTGATGAAAATTTTGCTTTGATAAGGAGAGTACTTAACTGCTGTATGGCCTTCTTTACCACATGCTGCTTTGACACCTTAATCACAAGAGAAAGAAGGTAGACTCTTCTGGTCACCCTGGTTTGCTCGAGGTATATTTCGTACATATAAAGCTGTTTTCTGTACCTTTTTTTTCTCATTTGTGACGCTTTTCACTCTTTTCCTCCAACACACTCAACAGAAGTAACAGATCTTCCACAACAGTAACTAAATGTCTCTCATTTGAATTTTTGAAGCAGGGAACACTGTGGAATTTAACACGCCAAAAACCATTTTTAGTTATCAATAAAGAGCATATAGCTTCAGAAAATGAGAAAAAATAAAACCTAAGCCAAGTTCCTCAAAAATCTCCTGGCTGTCACTGAACTGCTTTCCATTCAGTCTTTGAATTGAGCCAAGTGTCTAAGCGTGGCTCGGAAAGAAAGACAAGAGGGTGTCGTGCTTCATTCATAAGGTGGTATTTTAAGTTCCTGTGCGTGTATAAGCACGCATGTCTGTGTGCAGTCGGCACCAAGCAGCTCCCAAAAACGGTACCGTCAAACCCTTTTAACATTCGTGATTGATTTTTCCCTGGATTTTCAATGTGAAAACTGCTCTCCTTTTCTGTGGGCAGGAAGACAACAATAATTCTGATTCAACTCAGTTTCAGTGGATATCACTCAAGACTGCTTGAATGTGCGCCTATTCCGTTTCAGGACAGAATGGGAGCCACCCAGTTTCCTGCATGAGAAACCAGGAGAAAAATCAAACCTCATCACACCTATCTACAGAGACAAAGACAATTGGATTGTTTTTATTCCGTGATGTTAAAGTGGAGACCTTAAAAATTGCAATGAATCTATATTTCAAAAAGACCACCTAAGATTCTTTGCTTCAAAACTTTTGTTTTCTCATTGCTCCTACTCAAGCAGGAAAGAGTGAGGTGATTTATCTAAGATTCCCATTTCTTTTTAGTGGCTTTTTCTTCTTAATTGCAAAGAGGGAAAGTTGGGTTTTGGTGTACTAATTAATTGTGTGGAGGACATAAGGAAAAAATCAGCTCTTTGTGTACCTTTTTATATTTTGCACATAGATCATACTATAAGTTGTGTTTTTTTCTCTTTTTTACGTACATAGATATATCTACTTATGGTCATCAGGGAAGAAAAGGGGCAAACTATGGTAACATGAATTCACGCTGAATGATTTCATTTATTCAGTGGAGAGCTCATTCTAGCTGAAAGCTCTCAACTGTAGTAAAACCTGGTATTTTATTTCTGTGTAAGAATTATCCCACCACACACTTTAATCCAGTACATGAATAAGACAACCTATTGTGAATGAATGGATGATACAATAATGAGAAAAAGTACTAAAAAAAAATCCTTTAGAAAGATCAACATATTTTTTGTATTATATATGTATAAGAAGGACAGATTAGAGCAATTCCTGAGATGAATTTGCTCTGGCATGACAAGAACAATGGCAGCACCAAAGCTCTCCTGAGTGGAACTTCTCTTTGTAATCTCATCAATTTTCTACGGCAAAAAGATTTGAAAGAAACTTTAAAACCTATTGGGTCTTCCTAGAGAGACACTATTATTTCTATAGATGGTTAAATCAGAGGGAGACATTTTGGAAACAGTAAACCTGGTGTGAAATTCCCATTGGTTCTTATTTCTTTTTTCCACTGAGAAGTAAAAGAAGAAAGTTAATGTGCAAATTTCAGCTGCACTCGAACCACTGTCTTTTGTAGAAAGCGCTTCCAAATTATGCATGTATGAAAATTTTATTCTTGAGGTGCTGTAGATGAGGATAAAAAGGAAGTAGAGAGGAAAAAGAGGAACATGAGGTTTGAAAAAATGATGTAACATCATAGTAAAATTCAAAACAAACGTAACGTATTATGTTGGAAGTTATGATTAAGGAGAAAATGAACATATTTCTCTCCCCTTATTTTTCTGTTGTACTTGTAAGAACAGACAGAGGGAACATCAAATGGGACACAACTGGATTCCACCGCAGACATTTGTGGTGCACGTGAGTTTTCACTGGGGGAATTCAAACAGCCTCACTGAAGTGACTGTTGTTGCCACTATTTGACATAAGGAGAAGCGGAGGAACAGGAGGACAAAGTTCACAGGGGGTGCGTTCAAAGTGATTGTTGTGTGTGAAATGACTTACAGAGAGGGCAGCTCAGACTTGCTCCTTTGGGACAGGCATGGAGAATGATTTTAAGTTTTTGCCTCTCTCTCAATATTATTTCAGCTTAAGATGCTCACACCAACCTGTTCCTTACTCCCGTACCACAACATGTTCTTGACTAACGGTCACCAACTAAAAGGCGTTTTGCAAATATTTTTTGCATCTCAAGTTCAGCGATAAAGAGTGTGTAATATCATCTTTGCAATTCTGATTGACTTCTAATAATCATACCGCTCCCTCAATTACAAAAAACTGAAATATTTTTTCCTTACACATTTTTATGATCCATGTAATCACTGTGAATTAGGAAAGTAAATGAAGCGTTTCAATAAAATTAGATTATTAATTGATCTACAAATAATTTGGGCTGTTTTACTGTCTGACACCTGCTAATGTGGGAAGATACCGAAAGCCTAAATTGCCTGTACTTATTCATTCCTGTGAAAACTCCTCAGGTAAAGAAATCCCGTTGACCAGTATCAGTTTGTGAACAGATTAATCAGGCTGTCCTTCAGGAGCTTTCCAGACACACCTTCTATCACTTTCCCATCATTTACATGTTTTCATCTTGCGCGATGGACAGGTCTGTGCTTACCTATTGCTGTGAGGCCGGTCAGACCAGTCACAGTACAATGCTTGGGACGGTCCAGTGAGTGTGGCACGTGTCATTATTATTATTTTTATTATTATTGTTATTTTTCCTCTTCCGTTATTGTTTCTATTAAACTGTCTTTCAGTCCATGAGGTTTTTTTTCCCTTTCCTTTCCTTTTTTTTGTTTTTTCCCTCTCTTCCCCCCCCCAATTCCGGGGGAATGTGGGGGTGTGAGCGAGTGGCTGCGTGGTTCCACTTGCCAGCTGGGGACAAACCACAGCGGTAGAGGTATGGCCTTGGGCAGAGTCAAAAAATACTTATAATGCCTATGAAAGCACTGTGAAGTAGTACATTGCCAAGGTCCAGCACACGTAAATCCTCCTTTAGTAAGGAGTAGCTTCGGTAAGGCAGCAGGAGTTCTCAGCTCCTCCAGCATCCCCCAAATCCTGCAGCGAGCCGCAAAGCAGGCAGCAGAAAGCTGAAACGACAGTTGCCCTTTCAGAGCTGAGAAGTTTAGAAAATGGAAGGTGCCAACCAAGTGTCTCACTCGAGATTACGGTTGTGTAAGACCATGCGAGACAGAATTTAAAAAAGAAGAACGCTGAGCTAAACAGCAGCTACGGCTATCTCTCATCTAATTGCGTTCTACTTCTACGTGCTTGGATTTTTTTGAAGTACGTTCTAATTTTAGTCTGATGAAGAGCTTTGGCTCGGTTTGGCTTGCACATTGCTCTCCTCTCTAAAACCTCTCACTTATTTCTTGTCTGCAGCCTGCAGTTCTGGCCACATTCTTGTTAATCATTGTTCATGTTTGCAAGTTTGATAAAGTTCTCCAACGGTTGTACCTGGTTTTGAAGTTTGTGCAGCTACAACAAAGGAGGAACGACCCATATTCAGAAAGATCGTTCTGTAAAAATGATGAAAAATTCCTATGACTAAGTCTAACCTGTGGGATACAGACACGCTTTCCAGTCCTGGGTCTGTGACTTGTTGCCTTATATATCTCAGACTCACCTCCTGCCCTGCATCTTTTTCCACTTTTCTCACTAAGGAAAAATAGTTGTGCTTCTCATGGAGAGGAGGAAAAAATGTGTTCCAGTCCTGTGCCTGATCTGAATGATGAAAGCACCAGCATTATGGAGAGTCCTGCAAAACATTTTCTGCAAAACTCGTGAGACCTGGTAATGTTGCTCCATTTTATCCTTAAATGTTTAGTATAGAAGATCACAATGAAATTGACCCTTGAATATCTCTGTACATCTGTGTACATCCATGTACATCATCATGTACATAGCACTGATTGATAATCATCTAATTCACGTAATTATAGTAGCAACCTTATATGAAAGAGAAGCTTTTTTCATTAGTTATTTCACACACTGGCAGGAAAAGAACAGGTTCTGTATCACTTGCCTTTTTGTATGTGGTATTTTTCTGTAAGCTTTTAAGCAACAGACCAAGGGCTGGAGGGGAGCTTATAGACATCAATGTTCTTAACACAATTTGGAACCTAAATCAATGAAAATCAGCTATAAGTTCAGATGCATTTGAGATATTGAGGTAAACAGCATCATGAGAATATCACCGGTTGTCTCTGACAGTTAATCTGGAACGTCGAACTCTAAAAGCCTGGGACAGTCGGTTCCCAAAGCGACAGCAACCACTGCTGCACTAGAGAAAACCCTTCAATTTTCTCACCACTTGGTTTTCAATTACAGAACTTCTGCCGCCATTCTGCCTCAATACAGAGCAACAAATTGCAGCATGCATCATGTCATCCAAATCAATTATAGCTGCTTCCACACTGATGGCTTTCTTTTTTTCTCAGAGCAGTGAACTTTGTTCTTTAACCTTCCAGGTCTCTCTAAATCGCACACGGGCTCTCAGAGCTGCCCCACTACAGTAACACTTGAGTCACAGTTGTGATGAACTCCTCTGGCACTTGTGTGGCCATTTTGCATTGCTAGAAACCGAGCTATGTGCTGCTCCCAACAGCTATACAAAGCAACAAAACCGCAATAATTTCTTCTCTGATTTAGAAGACGAGTTTTTGTACGGCACACAGAAATCTAAAATAGGCATCCAAGATCACAGGGTAACACCTCAGTCCCAAGAAACACCATGATCAGCCAGCGGACCAGCTCTGATAACTTTTATCCAAATTGTGCAGAAGGAGGAAAGTGGATACACAACGTGTTCATGGGTGAGGCATGAAGGTGTTGGTATGAAAATGGAGATATAATGATCAGTAATAATTTGATAGACTACAAGAGCTTCGCCTTTGCATAGAAAAGGGTCAGTAAATAAAACTTGCCAAAGGAGTCATAGAATCATAGAACGGTTTAGATTGGAAGGGACCTTAAAGATCATCTGGTTCCAACCCCCCTGCCATGGGCAGGGACACCTCCCACTAGACCAGGTTGCTCCAAGCCCCGTCCAACCTGGCCTTGAACACCTCCAGGGATGGGGCAGCCACAGCTTCTCTGGGCAACCTGGGCCAGTGTCTCACCACCCTCACAGTCAACAATTTCTTCCCGAGATGTAATCTAAATCTCCTCTCTTCCGGTTTGAAACCATCACCCCTCATCCTATCCCTACATGCCCTTGTAAAAAGTCCCTCTCCAGCTTTCTTGTAGGCCCCTTTCAGATACTGAGAGGCTGCTCTAAGGTCTCCCCGGATCCTTCTCTTCTCCAGGCTGAACAACCCCAGCTCTCTCAGCCTGTCCTCACAGCAGAGAGGCTCCAGCCCTCAGATCATCTTCGTGGCCTCCTCTGGACCCTCTCCAACAGGTCCATGTCCTTCTTATGCTGGGGGCTCCTCAGCTGGATGCAGTACTCCAAGTTGGGTCTCACAAGAGCAGAGTAGAGGGGCAGAATCACCTCCCTTGTCCTGCTGGCCATGCTGATGATTTAATGTACACGTTTTACTCATGTTGGTTGGTCAATAACAATTCTTGAAGGGTCCGAACACTATATTGACATTTATTTACTAGCCTCAGTCATGTGCTTCATCTATCAAGTGAACTGCTATTCCTGTGGGATAAAAGATTGAAATGGTATTAGAAATTGTTTGGAAAATTTCTTTCCTACAGTATTCTAACAATTTTATTTCCAATCTTGGATTATGAAAGCGAAAGCAAAAGCAAACTTATATGAAAACTGAAAACAATAGGGGAAAATAAATTTATTTTTCTTTTTTTTTTAAACCCCATTAATTCCTATTTTATTAGAAAGATATAGTCTATCACATAGTAAAATGTAGACCAATTATGAGGATTTTTTTACCTATAGGTAAATATATATTCTTTTATGCACATATATATATATTTAGATTGGCATTGAGTGAAATACTAAGTTGTGAGAATTAATAACCATTGGCTGTATTAACACGTGTGCCACTGTGCCTCTTCTCAGACAAAGAAACCTCTGCCACGAATTGTTCAAAGCCAGGAATAAAAGTCCAAATACGATTTTTTACAAATGTTGTGGTTCACATTTTGTAGAAGAAGGTTAGCAGTTAAAAATAGCTTTGATTGTGCAGCTGCTGTAAATGTATATTCACATGGATTTTAGGAGTCTCTTTTATTTTGAATACTCCTGCTGTGTGAAGCTGAAAATTATATGTGGATATGTAAAGATGAAATAGGTTTTGAAAATGCAACATTTGTTTGTTTATTTTAGTTACATATGAAATTGGGAATACAATGTGCATCTAAACACATAGTCTGGAAAGGTGATTACATCCTAGAGCAGATAAAGTTGCTATTTAAGTCAGTAAAAAGTTTCTCAGTGTGATTAAGTAGGAAATTACTATTGTCGTATGGTGTATTACATCTGTACAGTGCCAAACTGTCCAAATCTCGGAACTTGTGTTTTATAGCAACCCCAGATGACACTGATGGATGTAAATGCTTTTATAAATGATGTTATACAGCAGCACTACAATGTGTTCTTGAAGTTTCTTTAATAAACATAGTCCCTTACAGCATTGATATAACATCTCTGCTGAGTCTTAACCATAATGAAAGTAAAAATGACAATGTGCCAAAATAATATGTCACTGCCAACTTAAACCTCACAGTAACAACTGGAAACACTAGAATTTTTAAAACATAGCTCTGCTGGTTTTTTTGCTTTCATTCTGCAGTCCCCTCATCATTTCTGTCTGGCAGGTTGGGATGTTTCTTTCTTAGTCAAGGCATCATTTTCTGTTTCACACCTCGTGTACAAAATCACTCCTTCTATACAAAACTAAATCCCTCCCTCCCTCCCTCCCTCCCTCCCTTCCTTCCT
>VFFE01009208.1:2247023-2279417 GCA_008921705.1 Burhinus oedicnemus
TTAAAGGATGAACAAGCTTAATAACACATTTCTGGCTTGTGCAACAATGCACTTTGAGGATAAGATTAAAAAAAAATATATAAAGGTAGGCAGTGATATCATCTGTAACAAAGTAGTGAAAATTACTGGTAGCAGATTCCTCTGAAGTATTGGGCACAAAAGCAAAATATTAAAAAGGCAGCCATAAATGCGATATATGGTCCTTGTCCAAAAAGCAACAATATTCTGAGATTTCCGTATTTCAGAAGAGAGAGAATATTTCCAAACAGCCTCTGAGGTCCCAGGTCCAGGTCCGTGGACTGAACAGGAATTTCCTGGATGAACGGGAAGTTTCACAGTATCCAGCCAGGCCCTTGCCTTGAGCATTTAGAATCCAAGACGTTAGGTTGCCCTCAGAGTTGACTCATAAGTAAATTTAGTATCGGCCAGTTTCAGCGTCAGGCACATTAATACTAGCTGCGGGTCCAGACTAGCTGCTGCCAGGCTGCTTCTATATAGTTTAATTTGCAAAAGTCTTGGTTTTTTAAATTTGTTGTCTTTAACATTGAGTAAGATATATCTGTTAGCCCGTTCTTTACTGCCTTTGACTCTATTAAATGTGCACAGCTAGGAAAAGACTATTTAAGGAAGGTTTTCTGTTCAGATTCTATGTTAAACTCTCTCCTGCTATTTGGCAAAAAACATGAGACTCTGGTGAAGGCTTTGTCTTCATTGCGTTTACTGATTTATTTCAGTTATTCTGTGTGACACGTAGAGGTTATGTTTTCAGATAGAATAAAGTTTAATCTGATCTCCAACAACATGACAGGATCTAGTATTCCTTTTTTCTCTCAGAATTGTGTTATATGTACAGTTTTTATGGATGTTTTGAATTTATTCTATAAAGACGTGATTCAATTGTTTCTTGTCACTGTGATATTTCCATTGACTCTCCCTCTCAGCAATACTAAGAAGCCATTTAATACCTTTGGTAAAAAAATGTTCCTCTGCTGCGTGAACTGTGTTAACTAAAGATGCCTTAAAAAACAAACAAACAAACAAACAAAAAACTACCCGGTGAAAATAAAGATCTTCTGTGAAACTAATTATCACTAAAAACCAGAAATATAGGTATTTTCTGCATGTTTGCACTGGTTTTTCCTAACATTTGTTCATTAGGAAGTAACAGAATGAATAGTAGGAAAAAAAAGAATGAATGACAGCTTCCAAGATTTTCATGGAATTTTAGAGTTTATTTTAGTTTCTTAGGAGCTGTAGTAACTCCCTGAATTTTCTTCAAGAATGAAAAAACGCCCATTTCCATCACTGCCACATTTTCGTCTTTGAGAATCTGGTACCTGAACACTCCCTTAACTAAATTCTGCCTCTGCCCAGATTTCCATCGCTGCCTCAACATCTAGATTTACTGCGATGGTAGTAGAGATACAGATAGTTACTCTTACCAGAAAACAAAACAATAAACCTTATTTTGGATCATATTGTTAAAAAGAGTACGTGATGCTGTTATTTCCCAAACAATAACACAGTGAATTCACTTTGTCCGCTTTTTAAAGATAATGGCATTCTCTCACCAATATTTATCCCATAGCTATCAAATTATATAACTGAGTTATCTGAGATAAATGTAGGACTCAGGTATATGAAACCTACAAAATTTAAAGAAATGACCCCATTTCTTGCCTCTTCCAGAATGGAAACAGGGTTCTTCTACTTGCTCTGAAAACCTTCGAAGATTTAGTCTGGCCTTAAGTGTCTGTGTTTTCAGAACCCGTATTTGATATCCGCCTTGTGCTACGCTCACACGTGCAAATGATTTCTCTGAGGAAGGACTCACAACAATTGTCACTGTCCAATAAAATTTAGAAGCGTATGTAGAAAAGTAATGAACAGAATGTTTTTCGTCTTTGGGCACCTGTATAATGTGTGATACTTATTTCTCTTGAAAATTCTGGCCTATTCTGGAAAGCATAAATAAGGATTTTAGAGAGCATAACATTATAATTATTTAGCCTTACACCTGGATGGCAAGTGGAAGAAATTTAATATGTGTCTGTTTCAGTACAAAATTTCACACAGTGATGATTTTTAATAAGGAAATTCTTCTCTTTCTCTTCTGGACATTTCACAGTTGTTTCTTTTCAAGCCTTGTAAGGCTCCATGTGCTTGATTTTTATAGAACTTGACAGTGAACACTAGAAGCAGCTTGACAATCATTTGCTGCAAGCCCAGTGCTATACCTTGTCACTGAAATAACAAGGCTGTCTTTAACCTCAAGAATGAAATGATATTTTGCAAGAATATGGTTGAAGAAAACCTTCTTTGTGTGTTCTCTCTTCTTCTGAAACCTTTTTCCTGTATTTGATCTAAAAATGTGTTTGATCATCTAACCTCATTCATCTGGACCACTAATCTGCACTATATTCAAAAGTATTTTCAAGATTTTTTTTTTTTTTTAAAGATACCATGTGTGTCAATAAAGCATTTAAATTTTGACCTCTAGTTTTCAAAAGTATATGTTTATTCCCTTGTCACAGCTTGTCAGCCTTATTGACGTGGTGGCTGGGTTCTTGGAATTACCGATTGCAACATGCTCCAAAGTGTCATTTTAGTAAAGCAATGAGACTTTTCCCTTACTCATAAAGGTCAATTAGCAAGAGAAGTTTATATTGCTGAAGATAAAAATGGCTATTCTGAGAGGATCACCACTTTGCTGTTCCTTCAAGTTCCCAGATTTTTATTTAGGGGAGTATTTAATTTTGATTCTTTGTTTTCTTGTTCAGTGTCTTGACTTACACCTTGCAAGATGAACAAACAGTGAGAAAATCAGCAGATGCTGAAAAAAAAGCAAAGATGGATTGAATGTTTTCTTCTGGTAAGGTTTTTTCCTTTCTTTACTGTTTTTTTTGGTACCCAAGTTACCTATTTTTTCTTCTTGTAGGTCTTATCATTTACTTCAACAAGAAAAAATAACTTCTGGGTAATCAAGAGACATGAAATTCAAGGTTTCCAATCGTCCAAATGTAATGTAAGTCTTGCAGCCAGATTTGAACAGTCTTTTTTAAATGAATGGCGTATTTGTTAAAAACTACAGTTTTGGTCTTCCAAACCCAGTAATGAATTCATGTTGAATCTGCTGAATAGTTTCAGCTGTGAAGGCAAAGAAATCAACAAACAAAATCCTCAAGGCTAACCTCATCACGCTGCCAAGGTAGGAAATGGCATTTATTATCCCAGTGATTATGACTCTGGAAGACTTGGATTCTTTCTTTACCTCAGATATGGCAACCGGTTTGATCCTGAATGTGGCAGCTGAGCTGAGCAAATCCTGCTCAGCATCCTGACCTTATTCCTGCAAGGATCATTCTGTGAAAAATCCTTCAGAAGCCAAATTAAGCAATGGCAGCATGTGTGGCAGATTTCTGCCCCTGCTTGTTTGCTTTAGGTGTTTTATCACAGAAGGGTTTCAGTAACTACTCTTTTTTTTTTTCTTTTTTTTCTCTTTTTTTCCCTGGAAGAGAAGAGGGTCTCTCATAATTTCATTAAATGAAGCTATAATAGCTACATGCCTTAGTTCTTTCCTCCCTCCAAACTCATCTGCTTCTGGATACAGGTTTTATCTCTGGTTAAGGGAAATTCTGCGGGAATTCCTTGTGTTATTAGCCCGTGATTTCAACAGTTACCAGGAAGAGTTGCCTTATGACTAAACTGAGGATAGCTGATTTAAGAAAAGGTAATACAAAATTGTGATCCATGGTCATGTGCAACAACAAACTGAGAAAAAGAAGTCACGGCTGCGAGCTAAACCAGATTGATTTATCTTTCCTTTTAAAACACGACCTATTTAAACCAAGAGTGTATGGGGATGTCAAGGTTTAGAGCAGAACATCCAAAACGTCGGAGGTGATAAAAAGGAAAGCGTGAGGCAGCCAAAGCCATCAGGTTATGTCAGATAACCAGAAGGAGGAGCGGAAGGGCAGGGAGTGTTTGCAAGGATGGTGGTGACCTCTGTGGTGAGGAGCCCGAGACGTGCAAGAACGCGAACTGCTTGACTTCCAGCAGTCAAGGGAACGACAAACCCTGCGAAACTTGGGGGAAAAAATCCAAATAGAGAAATGCCAGGCTGGAAATGCCGTATCGGATTAGCATCTGAGAATACAATTTGAAGTGAAGCACGAAGGGAGCGTGAAACGGCAGTTGTCTGAGCTGAATGAAATGCAAAGACTAGTCATAACACAAAGAACATTTGATTTTACATTTTATTTGGTCTTTAAAATCATAATTGTTAGTAGAGGGAATGTGAACACTCATTTCCCTGAAATTAGGAAAAACATATGTGATTCTTTGGCCGTAATACAAAATTAGCTTGAGTTTTTAGATCCTATACAGACTTTTAACAAGAGCACTGAAAATGAAGGAGCAGAATTATAAATCGTAACTTCCTTTCCTCCCCCACAGCACTTTTGGCCCAAGAAGAAATAAACTGGGCTGCCACCACCCTAACGTCTACCAGCATATGCAGAAAACCACTTTCACTAATAAAACCTTTAAAAGTGTATTCAGAATGTCTTTAACATCACAACAGCACAAAGAAGTATTAACGTGGATGATAATTTGGTCTCACATGATTCTGAAGAGAAGCCCCTTTAATAAAATAAAAATAAATTTCAAATGCAGAAAATAATTTTGTTTTTGATCTCTTTCTCTCTGCTTCTACGCTATTTGCATATAATTCTATGTTTTATATATCCTCTGTTTTTCCTTCCTCTACTCTTTTCATGCTTTTTTCTTGGGATTTCTTAAGTCGATATGAATCTGATAACTCCTGTGCTTCAGTTAACCTTTTGAACCTACGATGCTTGTATGGATTTGAAATCAAATCAGATTAATTTATCTACCCATACTTACTAATAGCCCAGATAAAAGTCTTTTTAAAAGTATCTGTTTATCAGCTGCTGACTGCAATAGTTCTGCACCTTCAGGGAGAACTTGGCAGAGTTTGACCTTCCATAAGCTTGCATAAAAAGTGGAAGACAAATTACTTAAGGATAATCTCACGATATGAGCAGACGGCCAAATCAACAGCAAATATGAACTGGCGTACTTCCAACGGCTTCGGTGAAGCTATACTAATTTATATTAAGGATCTGACCCAGAGCTGTAGCACGGTTACGTACCTATCGCCACGGTGTCATCCTGTGCGTAGTCGTGAGCTGCCTCTCCTTTCTCAGGAGTGTAGTTCCGCTGAAATAATTAATAGCCTCGTGAAGAGGGCAACCTTTTTGTTACTTCTGTGACGAACTCACAGAAAGTTTTTGTGACACACAAGGGTTTTATTTGGTGCGTAAAATATAAATGTATGCAGTTTGTGCCTTTGTATCAGCAAATTACCAGGTAACGTTTGTTTGAATTACTTGGAATCATGCAGGTGCTGCTTTGCTAAAGCTTTTAAACAGCTTACCTGCACTTATTGGGAACTACAGTAACTTCAGTATAAAGGAGTGTAGACCAAAGAAGTGAAAGGGTCAACGCTGCTATAATTTCACATTGGAAGTGAAATCCATAAACAAGCCTTTGTATCACATAACTGGAGAAAGTAAAACACATCAAAAAAAACCTCAAAAAACAAACCCACACAAACAGAAGAAATAATTGGCATCTAACAATTGAGCTGAATAATCTCCTTATGGTCCCCACAGGTACATTGGAATCAGTGTAAAAAAAACTCAAAATCTTTGAATGAAGCTCACTGTATAACACAGAATTGTCATGGGGTGAAGCCTACCCAAAAACACAGCCCAAACAAATGAAACACTGACTACATCTGCCCAGCTCTAACTGACTGGGTTAATAATCACCTAAAAACAAAGAAAGAATAGATTAATTTTGTTATACTACTGCTGTTAATGTCCAATTTTTTATTACAAAATTATTAAATAAGAGACTAGCTGTCCTTATTAGACCACAGAAGGTGAAGAACACGTGTTTTTCTAACAGACTGGGTTAATAACGACCTAAAAAACAAGGAAGGAATAGATTAATTTTGTTCTACTACTGTTGTTAGTGTCCAACTTTTTATAAAAAAGTATTAAATAAGAGAATAGCCCTCCAGAAAAGGTGGAGAACACTGAAGTGCTCCTCCAACAGCAGGCAAAAGATTGGGCCCAAAATGGAGCCAAGACTCGTTGGGGCCAGGCCACCAGATGGGACCTGATGTCTGGAGCGAGGGTCCTGGTCCCAGTTCCCTGGCTTATGGTGCCGGTCTGAGCTGGTGTGGAGCGACAGGGACCTTGTTCCCTGCGGAAGTGTGTGTGGGGGTCTCGCAGATTAGAAATCACAATAGAGATTGCGATCACCCTCCTGCTCAGCGAGTGGGTTTGAGGTAATATGTCCCTGAGCGGTGTGGTTCTGTTCTTGTGGCCACCCCACCTCAACAAGAGCAAACGTAAAATATTGATGCTGTCACCATGCTAATTAGCTATACCTGCACTATTGTCACTCGGGTTTTTGAACAAAAACCCCTTACTTTTCATTTGCTGGTGTGGAAGAGTGTATAACAAGCAAGTAAAGTAAAGAGTCGCGCTAGTCAGTGCCTCTTGCTGTCACTAGCTTTTGGGAGCCCTGCTTTTCAGGACACCCAGTAGATAAGAGCTGAGTTCTGCTGTTTGCAGCTTCCTGATTCTTATTTTTCTGATTTCTACACATTGTTGAATAATTTATTTCCAGATGGGGCAACAAATCCCCTTTCTTCCAGGGTTGTTGTCATAAATTTCTTGCTGTACATTTGCTTGTTTGGTTGGTGACATGTAGCAATATTTATTCTACATTCTGATACTTCTATTTGTCCCCTAACTTCTTCACTCTCCCTTTCAAGTCTGAAGTGCATTGAACTTTTGCTCACTGCACATCGTATGCCAGAGAGGGTGGATGACAATTTTGTAAGGTTGAGCACGGAGCCTGGCACTACGAGGGTACGTGGGCTGGTGGACAAACATCATTTTCTTCTGACTGCATTCCATATCAACGGCTGCCATATAAGAATTTTTTTTCCTATTCTTTATGCGAAGAGTATCTGACATCAGTCTCCTTTCAGTATCCCTGAATCGAAGAAGTATTTTTTTCCAAAAAGTATAAAACTGAATCCTTAGAAATATTTAAAATTAAAGGTAATTAAAATCACCTGCAGTTGACAACATATTACAAAGTTGGCTAATGTTCAGCATAAATATTCAGAGAAAAAAAAAGAGTAATGGCTCTGTTTATGCCTTTTGACTGATAAACCAAACCCAGAGATTTAAGAAATAACTTTTAACTTTATTCACTGGGCTCTTGGGGGTTTTTTTCTGTCTCACCAAGACACTTCATGACTAGTGATACAACATAGCTCTGAAGAATGAACAAAAACCCTCTATTTAAATCTTAGAAAGAGTGATAAGAGAGAAGTATATGTCAGTCAAAAAAGGGGCAATACAGGGAAGCATGTCCAAAAAACCAGAACAAAAATGGAGATTTTTTTCCTGTCTAATGACAGCTAGGCAGATATATTCTGATATACATGGTATGATGAGGACAGAGATGGGAAGTGTGACGAGACCTTCCAGACAGAAAGGAAAGGAAAACCCCAGTCATATCATAATTAGCTCCTTTTAGATAACACTCAAATAGATATGAGGAAAAAAAAAGAAAAGAAAAAAATAAAATATCATCTTCTCAATCATAACTTTCAATAAATCTTACTAAAAATGAAGTCAGTTTTAGGATCAGAAATCTTTTGTCAGTTTTAATTAGATTGCAAGTCCCCTGGAGACTGCATACCTTGCCAAGACCTGTATTTTTAGGCCTAGATCCCGCAAGCATATGGATGTTCACCTTCACATGACTATTACTGTGATATTCAATGAATGTCATGGATGATTCTTTATGCAAATTATGCAGTGAACTAATTCGTACAGCTGCAAATCATTTTCTATGACTTCCGTTTATGGTCGCCTCAAGCAGAGTCAAGGGTAGCACCGAGAACATTAAAACCTGCGTGTGAGGTTCCTATGTGAGGGTAGAGTTTTGCAGGGGCGATAAACAGCTTGGGGTTGCTGGAGAATCTCTGAGCTTACTTGATGCTAAGATGTTTAGATTAATAAAGAACATTGAATATCTCAATATCTGCTGAAAATCTTGGGAATTTCCTTAATCTCCTGTTCTGAAGGAGGAACTCTGCTTATGAAATAGGTGGTGGTAGGAGATATCCAGAGGCTCCTGGATCACTGACAGCTGAAAGAGGGCTGGAGTTGATCTGAGAGCAGTTGGGTTTTTTGGATGTGCCTGCGAGAGAGGGAGAAAAAGTGCAGAGGTGTTTTCCAGGTGGTTGCAGGGTGTCCCAGGAAGCTCACCTCCCACAGCATCTGGAAGGTGCCTGGGGTCTTTTGAGGCTGATGTGAGTCAGGCAAGACAGGGGACAATGAAAGATAACTTTGGGCCGGCACTGAGCACACTTGGTGTCCATGGTCCCTTGCTCGTTTCTGCTACAGTCACTGCTGGTCTCGCTCAACCCATATTCTCTGCCTTCCTGTTGAGGATCTATTAAATACACATTCAGAAAAACCTGCTACGTTTTCTTGGCCAGGGGGCAGAAAGTGGCTTTATACTCTAAAAAGACAAAACTGAAAGAAAATTCCTTCTTCTTCCCCTGTTTTGCCTGGATGACTAATGGAATACATGTATACAGAAGGAAGAAATCAAATAGAGTTTGATAGTTGGCCTTATGAAGTATTAATGTGTTTAGCTAAGCACACACATGACCCTGCTTCTGGAGCAATGCTAGGTTCTGCTTAAGCCGGAACTGTCTTTATACTGAATAATGCAATGGGACCTTCAGCCTGATTTGACTTGTAGACACTAATATAATACAAAATAATAAATATTACTTCTACTATTCTATTCCGAGGCACAAGAGTTATAATTACACATGTAAATTCCCAGTCAAGTGTGCAGATGTGAAAAGGATGTTCAAGTGATCCAACCACTGAACATTTAAGAATGCAAGAGAGATGTTAAGCTACTAACGTTTGAAATCCTACAATGTTATAAAATAATTTAAGTTCAGAACAATTTCATTTGACACCAGTCGGATCTGGAGCAGAATATATCTTGCAATTCCAAAGCGAAATCTTTTGCGATCAGAATAGGTTGAAAAAGAGACAACTTGCTATGTTTCGATGTAAGAACGAAAAGGATTTGATTGTAACAGGTTTACATAGTTTTGACGACAAATCCGCGGAGAGGTATGTCCTGTAACACAGTCCGTGTTGGTAACAGTCACACAAGAGCAGTGGACAGTAAAGCCAGGAGGTGGGAGGACATGGGACCACACAGAGGCGTGGGAAGAGGGCAGGCGTGAAAGGCACAGGGCAAAGCTAGAACGATTGAGAATGGTTTCCAGTTTTTCATGTTTGGCTTCCCACATCACGCTTGCCTACTGCTGCGTGATGCTGGACTTGTGATGTGGTAGAAACCGACCAGGAGAGAAGCAGAGATGTGAAGGCTTTGGCATTGAAGGGAGCGCAGGAGTGAAAGTCCGGAGCGAAAGTACTTCTCATACCCTTTGCATAACCCTGAAAGGAATAACAAGTAACTTTGGTGTTAAGACCATAAAGTCTTAACATGGGATGAACTGTAGCTCTTCTTGGACCAAAAAATAATTTCCTTCGGGGAAAAAAAAAAAAAAAATTCAACAAAAGCCATGTAAAATTCTTCTATTTAAAATTTCAGAAAGAGCTGATTTTCTTATGAACCTTGAATGTATTTATCATAGACAACTGTGTCCTTGACTGTGGGACTTCATACACCACTGTAGTGTAAGGTAACAGAAAATCATTGTGAACTTACTCATAGTTTTATTGCATTTCTTCTATCAGCTGGAAGTCAGTGAAAGGTGGTGAAGTCAGGATGGTGGAAGTTTGCAAACAGAATCAGAGGTTATAACGTTGCAGGTTTTTAAGTGCTACTCATGCCTGAAAGAGAAAAAAAAAAACCTGCCGTTTGAAGGTGGATGTTGTCAGGCTTCACTGATTCTTTACTATTCCTCACAAAGCTGCAGCCAAGTGAAAATCAGGAATACAACATGTTTTGTGATTATGATGATGCCAATTTTTTTTTCCTTTTTTATTTGGGGCAGTGGGCTGGGGACAGGGATTGGGTTTTTTTGTTGTTGTTTCTGGATATATAAGGTTGTCAGACTCATCACTGTGTCCTTCAGATTCATACTACTGCAAAGAGATTTTTCTAAACAAAGTATATTTTTAATAGCATTTAGGTTGCATGTACTTTTTAAAGAAACTCAGAATTTCTATATCATTTATCTCCAAGATGATTAGGAACTCATTTTTTTCACTAGGGTCTTCATCTGATTGTGGTAAAAGAGAAACTGGTTTTTGGTATTTTGTGACTAGTAAATTTCCATTCAAATAATAAACATGTCGACAATGAAAACAGCAATAAACGGGTCAGAGTAAGAAATGCACGGAGGCAAGCTATGAGGAAGAAACAATGAACTATTTCTGGAGACATATTTTTACTCGTCAGCCAACAAAACAATGTACCCTGAGGTTAGGTAGTGGTCTGCAAAGGACAAAACAAAGCTGATATGTTACTTTAGGTCCTACTGAAAATTAAAGACTCCAGGCCATGAAACGAAGAACCTGCCTTTGTCTCGGCATAGGCAGGAACAGTTAAAATCCCTTTTTCTGGATGCTGGATCAGCAGGCAGTGCCTGAGGAAAGATGGTCGAGAGCCAGCGGCCGGGGAATCAGCAGGGATGCCCTGGGAATCCCCGGGCATCCCACTTCCCCCAGGCTGTCCCGCTCCCTGTGGAGCTGGGCCTTAGGAAGAAGGAGGGAGACAGAAGAGCTTTGGGATACTGGACTAAGGGAAAAAAGAAAGCGATCTTCAGATCGAGGAAACGCCTCCTGGGTTTTGTCCCTTCAGTGTTTAAGGGAACAAAACTCTTTTCACTCTTTGTTTTATTAAGACTTCATCAAAGGCATCCTTCCTTAACGGAATCAATTTTCCCAGCTAAGAAAGACAATCCATTAGATCAAAAATACTCAGTTTCTTGGGACAGGAAGCGATGAAACTGGTGTTAGCACTGAAATCCATTTTTCCAACGAAGCAGATTGTGTGTTCATATTGCTGTCGAATCAATATGCAATAAATAATGGAGATGCTCATAGATATAAAAATAGCCGAAAGGAATTGATATAAGACCAAAAGGAATTAAAACAAGACTTAAAACCGAGCCAGGAGACTCCACAAAATGAATTAAAGCAACATCTGGAAGCTTCCCAAAAAGAATTAACGATGAACTATTGTTAGAAATGATATCTTTGTCTGAGTAGCAACTGCAAAACTCTGTCTAGTCTGATAAATTGGAGGGGAGCCATGAACTGACTGCCCTAGATCAACAGGTTTTCCAGTAGAGGACACCAGGAAAATTTTGTCTAAGTTGAAATTTGCTAACCGAAGTGGGAACTCAGGGGTTTGGGCAGTTAAACAATAGCCTTGAGAAGAAAATTAAAGGGACTGCAGAAGATAACTGTCTGGGTGAGGGATTGGGCCAGATGAGATGGTGACTGAGACGGGATGTTTGCTGAAGTCTTCCATTTTGTTTTTACTCAAAAATGCCTGGAGGGAAGAGGTCGGATTGGCTCAGCTCAGATAATGCAACCCTCCACCCCTGTATCATTGAGGGAAAACTCCCTGGGAAGCTTATTTGGCACAGTTCAACATCCTAGTCCAAATGAATGGTTGGGGAGATGAACAGATGAAGAGCATATGGTCGGAGGCACGGAGCAGTTGTGAGAGGCACTGTTTGCTCTGAACCCGTAGGCACATTTCCGTGCTAGCGGCTGGCTGTCTTGTCTACCCCCTCCATCAATTCCTCCTAAACACTGTTCTTAAGCACATTTGAATAATTTTGGCTAGCAGGAGAAGTAACTAAAAAGCTAAAAATACCGGCCACTCAAATTGTTTGCGTGTAGCGAATTGCAGCCAAGCAGCTGTGTTCCGGTCAAAATTTATGGGCCCGATCCAAAGCCTGGTGAAACACCTCTTCTGCCTGCTGCTTCTCCTCCTCTTCACCAGCTATGAGAGCAGAGCTGGTGTAGTGCCCCACTCCGAATTGCTGAACGTGGTTAACATTTCTTCGAGCTACAACTGTCTCTTCTGCACAGGTGCTGTGCAAATGCTTAATGCTGAGCGCTAACGCAAAGGCTCTGCTCTTCCTTCAGCAGTACACAGTAGTTTAAAGGGTCGATCCCAAAGGGATTAAGAAATTTCCTCCATGAAAAATTGTGTTTCTTTAACCAGGGCTCAGAATGCTTCCAACATCTCTAGCTGACCCCAGGATGATGAATGAGGTCATCTTGCTTAAGTCCGTGTTACTTTACATTATGTTACTGCAGCTCAATAAACACGCTTAAAGGAAAATCTCGTTTTCATAATAGAAAAAAAATGAAATGCCTTTCTGATATGGCTTGCGCCGTTTCAGGTCACCCTGTTCTCTCTGCCATTTATTGAGCTGCATTAGCATCACCTTCAGAGGAAGCAGGTCACCCTCCCTTTTATGTGAAGATACAAAGTGGTGAAGTGAAAAGGGTGGGTGAAGCAAAGGCAAAAATTGCAATTAGTTTAAGTGCTGCTCTTAGAGCATTCCAGTCAAAATTGAGAATTGAAAGGAAGAAATAAGGGGGAGGAGGAGGGAACAGTTCTAATTTAAATGGTAGGTTTTTATTTAAATTTCAGTGCCTAAGAAAGACAAAGAAACTGGGATATGACTAGTGTGAAACTGTCTTATCAAATATACCTGTTTAATCTAGAAATGGTCACAGGTAGGTAGTCTACATGATTGAAATACATGCTGAAATCTGTTCTTCCAGAAATATTTAATCTCTCTCCCTAAATGGAAACTATTAATTAATGAAACTGTGATTGTTTTCATCAGGGAATTTTTCTGTAATAAAAAATGGCAGGATTATGCTCTGTATGCTGCTTTTCCTATTAAGTGACAATAGCACTAAGATAACTAATGAGATCCTCGGAACCTTCCTTTATGAATATGCTTATTTTGAGCTGTCCCACTTCCTCAGAAGTACCATTGTTTTTAAAGTTCTCATTTGGAAAAAAAGCTTCCTTTCAGCTGTGTGGATCATAATTTCCTGATGGCTGTGTGAACGCACTTCAGGATATAACTTGACCTTATTAAGAGGGAATATGTTTGGGAAAGCCATTATGAATGCTTTCTTTTCTTGGGAAAAGATTCAACTTCTTTTTCCTGCTTATATATATACATATTTATCTTTTTTTTCCTAATTGTTCATTGCAGCACCTCTACTCTTCTTAAATCTGTAACAAAATTTGCCTATTTGTCTATTCATACCTGGAATACCGTGTGAAAATATTTTTTCATTCCAAGAAAGTGTGTATAACAATGACTGATTCATGTGACAAAAGCAGTATACAAATGAAGACCACAGGCTACGGATCTAGGCAAGACAGTGCAGTTCAATCTACAAGAAGTAGATAAATATGTGTCTTTACACACAACTGCATTATCATAGCAGATTGATATCGTTAGGATGTCTCTAGAACTTCCTCATTTTTTTCTTCTCTCCTCGTGATTGCTTTTATGACAGGCAGCTTTTCGGCAGTTCTGTGAGACACGGATATTCCTTGAGATTTAATCATACCATTTACATCACAAAGTCCTCCAAAAGGCTGGACTTAAAAAAATGAGAAAGTTTGCCCCTTTTAGGAGCGGAAAAAATGTATACAGAGATATTTTAGGCTTTTTTTTTTTTTTTTTTTTTTTTTAGGATGCACAGAGCGCTGCTCAGCTTCTGAACGGACTGCCGAGGAGTACAGCCTAGGAGTTGATTGGTAATCATGTTTCCACACGAGGTTGATAATGAAGTATTTGCATGTACTATTGAAAAGGATGAAAGAAAAATGAAAGGGGCATTCAAAGAGGAAGAGGACACGGTGTATAGTCAGAAGAACAGAAAATTCTTATTTTTACTTAAACTCTTGTATCGATTCATTTAAGTATTCAGCTGTGGGATGGTGGCATCCATACAATAGCAAGACGGATTCTATACAGACAGCCTGCTTCTCCATGCTGAATGGAATACAGAAATGAAACATGACAAATATATTAAGAGGTGAACTGGATATCTAACATACATATATTTTTGACAGATATTTAACAGTATGAAAAATGTAAAGCTGCCCTCATCTTTTCTTTGTATTAACCCGCTTTAGCTGGAAGACAAAACATTTTCCCCCTAAACTGAATCACACCTCTCACAATCGTTCAACGTTGCCAAACCACGACACATGGGGTGGAATGGGGAAGAGGAGAAACAGGACCTACCTTGTTCTTTGCCACCATGCATCATTGCCATGTGTTTCCAACTTTGGAAGAGCTGGGTCACCACATGGCAACCAGGAGTACGTAACTTGACGTCAGACTAAGAGTACAGTAAGTGGTGGTCCAAAGCCAGGGTCTGGCAGAAGAAGGCACGCTCATTTCCTTGACAAATCCATTTCTTGTCCAGAATACACGTGATGGCTAACCCGTATCTGTTTCCTCCCACTGCATGATAACAAAGAAAGTTGCCTACTGGGGGTGCATGGTAGTCCCTTGGCTCAGTAGGGATCAGTCAGAACCACAGTGTATTTAACTTAGCTTGCTGCGTCTCTCAGACCTTGTACCATCAAACTCTGCAGTACGGGTCCTATTCAAAACTCCATACAATTCCTCCCACTGCACGGCCACACGGCCTTTTTCCCATACATGGTGCACACGGGTGGGTAATATGTTTTTTATCTGATATTGGAAAGGAACTGGAGATCATTCACTGTATTTTTGACATGTAAAATGCTTAAAACTGTGGAGTTATACAGAAAAAAAAAAACAAAGAAAAAAAAGGAAATAACTGGAATAGATTTTTTTTCCCTTCAACATTAGACACCCAAGATTTGAGAGCACCAGCTCTAAATAAACTGGTTATCCATGATTAAGAACTAGATTATTTACGAACATTACTAAACAAGCTGTCCCTGAAAAGAGACATTAACACTAATTTCGTGTCCTCTGAATTTTCTCTGTGATGTACAAAGATACTTAATGAGAACATGATGACAACTTTATCTCACAGACAGATAAAGCAAAACTCATTAAGCATTTTTCTTCTGCCAAATATAAGGAGGATCATGACAGCTTCTTAAAGCTCACAAATCTCAAAAGTTAAACTTGATGAATAAAGGAAATTAAAAACCCACTATTTTTAAATAGCAATATGCCAGAATTTGGTAACAAGGGAAATAGTATAAGTAGTCAAAGTGAAGAATTTATTATTTTATTTCTGCTAGAAGTAAGAAAAGCTTTCAGTGAATTTTGCAAACACACTTTTTTTCAGGCCCTTGCTGATTCTTGAATGTTAGTGTCTTTATTTTGAAAAGTTTCTTCCTGATTTCATTAGGCACTAACATACAGCAATCAGCAAGGCTAGGTTTCACACAGCTTCAGATCTTTCAGGTGTTATGTGTGCTTGGGCAAGAGAGTAGTTTGCTCTCGAAGGTAATATATTAGACATATTTGTGTAGGAATCTCGAAGTTGGGATCTATTTCTAGTTGGATTACTTAACTTGGAAAATAAAGAAAAAGGTGCCTACATTTCTTCATAACCTTCTTGTCATCTTTGGTTTAGGACAATGATAGAAAAACAAAGTTCAGTCATATTAAAATTGATATAAATATTTTTGCTGCAGAGATTAGAAAATACAGTACATATTCATTTAGGGGATAATGGGTAAGGTATGAAATCTTCAGTGTAAAATTTTGTAATGAGATCTTTTTTTGTGTCCCCTCAACATCTCAGATCAGGTTTTTTTTCCCTAGAACAGAAAGATTCACCCCCACTCTACCTTCTTCTAGTTTGCAGTAAGCCTGTGAAAGATTCAGCTTTATGCACGTTTCACTAATTGAATAATAGAATTTCTAACTAGCGCTTGCACCAGTTGCTATTCTAGAATGAACTTTTGGAGTGCAGAAGGATGGGCAATGTAAGTGGTTACATGAGGAGTCTGTTCTCCTGTCCCTAAACTAGAAAGATGTTTTTAGGTTGTTCAAATAGGTAAGTTTTTCACCAACCTAGGTCTGTACCGGACAGACATCCACAGATGGTATATTGTAACTTCAGCAGCTCATCTATGGGCCTGAGAAGACATGATTCTAAGACAGACTTTTGAAAAGCAAACTGCTAGATACGGCAAGACTTATAAACATTTCCGAGGAATAGGGACCCCCAAAGCACAAATGACGCTGTTTGTTACCTACATGAAGATTTTTGAAGAAAAAAGCTGAGCTCCCAATGTGGGATTTCAGAATTTTTTTTTTTTTGTATCTAAATAAATATTAGTAATATATGCTGAATGAACCCCTGCATTCTAAATCAAAATCAGATATTTTGCTTTTCCTGCCTCTGTGGGCCGGAATTGTTATTCAGGCTGTGTCAGCAACCAAATGCGACCACAGATCTCCCTGAATGATTTCTCCTAACCTTTATTTCTACCAACAGATTATCAAGTGGCTTCTTTGACCATCCTAGTTTCTAGACAAAGCCTTATACTATGAAGGTTAATATAGCCTTCAACGTTTTCAGCAATACAAAAGAAATCCTGAAGAAGTCCAATGGCGAGTATAATCGAACAAACAGAAACTGCCTTCCTCAATCTCGGTCTTCAGGTTCAGACGTGATGGATTCTGTTCCTGTTCCAGCTGACATCCTCCTGATGAAGACCTTTTCATTTGAAACAGACGCTTGCCTCTCTTTATCTGCCTCGTCAAGATTGTTTTCACTTTCACATTCATTGCTATCTGTGTCTAACTTGGCCAGGGACTTACAGAGAATTTGTTGTCTGTATCACCCCGGCAGATTCTTGTGTTTGCCTCTCTTTGCCTATTGCTTCTTTTAATTACTGCTGCTCCCGAAACAGGCTGTTTATCCTCTATAAAACAGTTAAACTCATTTTTCTCACGGAATTGTTTACAAAACGGCTGGAGGAAAATTGAGACAGGGTTGCTTTTTTTTCTAAAAAGTCAATTAAAAACTGTTCAGGAAAATGGAAGACATCTGCGTCCTATTTGGGTTTGATAATAAGGTTCATTCAGTAATAAATACCTGCAAGCTCTCGTTACAGATGTAAACATATGTATGCCACACAAGTCTGAAATAACTCCAGCACATAACCACTGCTATTGTATGTCTAAACACTAATGATATTAATTAATCTATACAGTACAATCACCTTAATTACCATTTTTCATTCCAATTAAGTCAATTGTGTTCTTACTTTGTTTCCTAGAGAAACTTTCGAAATTTCTCTCTACTACATAATGGTCTGCCAAACTTCATCTTATTTTGGCACTGCCAAATTTTGTCTTGTTTTGGGACTCAAAGATAAGTTTGTAACTGATGGCTCTCTGATAGCTTTGACAGTTACGATAATCTAACCACGCTTAAACCAGATTTCGCTTTACGGACATTTCTGAATGGTTATTAATGGACAGGTCTTTTTAAAGACTGTGCTGAGAGTACATGTAGGAAGGAGAGAAAAAAACGGAACACGGAAGAAATATTTTATTCATTTTCCCAGGAAAATTACTTCTTATAATTGTGAATTTGAGATAAGGTTACGATGGATAAATAAGCTTATGGCAATGCATTTGGTAAGAACATTTATCTTGAGGTTCTGCAACGCATGGATGACCGTCACAGTACAGCAGAGTCCATTTCAAGATATAACTTGTTTCAGTCAGGCTTCAGAAGATCTTGTAAGAGCACTGAAATTCATTTGTGTGGTCTGCAGTCTTCTTCTCAAATACAGACTGTGTGGAAAATCCCTGGTTTTAGGGCATACATTTCCAAAATGTATGTTTCCAAAGAAGGTTTATCAAAACTGACAACCCAGGCTAATCGAACAGAAGCATCTTGGGTCTTCTAAGGGATTTAATAGCACCTGTGAATTCCTTTGCTGCCAAGGGTATGATGAACACATCCAAATGCTTCTTACCAAGGTTACTCTCATAAGAAAATTCAGCAGTGTAGTTCTGTTGTTAGCATCTGGTTTCTTTCATCTTATTTTTGAACTACTGTTAAATTACATGCAAAGATTTCTATTTTATATATATGTGTTTTGATCCCAAAATGTAGGCTACTGTCTTCGCAAAATGATATTTTCTCAACTGAAACCACACTTCTGTTTTTCTAGACAGACGCTCATAACGTTCACAGTTTTACTACTTTGCTTTTTCATCAGGTACTTTAACTAACGAAGCCCTCTTCCTTTCTAGAGGTTTTAACAAACTTCTTGCCATGTCTCTCTGTTTTGGTTCAGCACGTTCAAGTGTAGTCTGAAGGGATTTAAACTTTCTCTGGCTATTACTTCTTCAGCTTGAAGTGAAGGCAATTATTTTGCACCTGAAGACTGTTTTAAGGTTTTCCTACAACCATTACCAGGCAGATCTCTTGATTCTTATTAATTTGCAGGAATTCTTTTCATTCTTATTTCCATGACATATTTGAAAGGTGAATCTTCTAAAAGAAATTTGCTAAGCTGCCATGAGCAGCTTGTGCTTTTTGTAACACTTGTGTGATGGGGAAGTGATATGACAGAAATACATTCTTCAGTATATTATACCGTAGGTAAGCTCAACAGATGAGAAGTCTATTTTGGACTTCATCAAAAAGCAAATATATTTTCTAGCCTGACACTGCTGTCTTTCTAGGCATTTGTCAGACCTCTTACTAGAAAGTGACTCTGTTCTGAGCTTTTCTACATGCAGTTTTAAGCTCAATTAAAAGCTTCCACCCATACTGAGAGAGTTGGGGTTGTTCAGCCTGGAGAAGAGAAGGCTCTGAGGAGACCTTAGAAACCCTTCCAGTACCTAAAGGGGCCAGAGGAAACCTGGGGAGGGACTTTTGATCAGGGAGTAGAGCAATAAGACGAGGGGGAACGGTTCTAAAATGAAAGAGGGCAGATTTAGATTAGATATTGGGAATAAATTCTTTGCTCTGAGGATGGTGAGACACTGGCCCAGGTTGCCCAGAGAAGCTGTGGCTGCCCCATCCCTGGAGGTGTTCAAGGCCAGGTTGGACGGGGCTTGGAGTAACCTGGCCTAGTGGGAGGTGTCCCTGCCCATGGCAGGGGCGTTGGAACTAGATGATCTTTAAGGTCTCTTCCAACCCAAACCATTCTATGATTCTATGATATGCTTTGGAACAGATCAGGCAGAATATTGCAAGAGATACGTTAAGCGTTTTAGAGGTGCAGACGTTTGAGTTGGGGGGGGAGTGGGCAGTGTTCAGATTCCCCAGCTGCAGGAGAGTCGGGGACTTTCTATACGGGAGAAGCATCCTTCTGGTATCTATATCCAACCATGTGTGCAATGTTTCCTCTTCTGAATCTTTTTTGAAAATGGCATGTGACTGTACCATACATAAGAAATGAGCCCTGAATGCCAAATGCAAATGTGGAGTTAGAAACTCAGGAGTGTAAATAGTAAGAATTATCTAAGAACTCAAGAACTGCGTATCCACATACAGGAGAGTAATTTCTTTTACTAGAGATACAAATCTAGGTTAGTTTCAACACCTAGGACGTACAACAGAAAAGGAGATAGCAGCAGATTTTTACCTACAGCTGTTAAATGTATTTATTGATTTGAACAGTTATAGCAAGGATTTTTAACAAGGGGGAAGAGAGAAGAAAGGTGGAAATTATATCTCCCTTTCTCAATATAAATAAAAGGAAATCCTAGCAGGATTTATAAACATTTGTTGAATTATGCTTCAGTAAGTGAAATCTAAGCTTCTTTGTCTGGGCTGCCCACCTGTATGTATGAGAAAACTGGGTTGAAAATGGAAAAAACCAAAACCCATTCAGAATCAAACATATGTTCCAGCATATATTCAGTATTTTCTCTTCTTTAGAGTCTGGCAGTTTGTTCAAGGAAAGAGAAAATATGTAATTTGAAACAGCAGTAAAGAATAACAGAAGAGTTAGAGGAGAAGCAAATGAAATCAAAGAGATGAAGGAGAGTCTATTCCCCTCGCACGCTGTAAGACTGTATGTCATTAGGAGCCAATGCCTCCTACTGCAAGATTTTGTGTTCAGGCACTTAAGACTTTGCCAAGCTAACCAGTCAGACTGAAATTTCTCATGCTGAGCGCTTGTTGCAAAGTGAATTTGTTTGGATTTTGCCAGCCAAAGTGGTGCAGCTCTTTCCAAGAATGACACCAGTTTAAAAAAATCTGTTGGCTGGCCCACACTAAAAAAAATTTTAGTGACCTTTTCTTTGACGATCTCTAAGTAAGCTCATGCTTTGAACTTAAAAATTGGCAAACTGTTGCGGTACGTGCCTTTGCTGTCACAGTGAAATCTGTCTGAACTTGTCTATGAGCTGTAAAATGAAACAGAAAGGCATAGTTTGAAGAAATTTGATGGAAGGACCTTTCACAGTTCTCGGAGGATTTTTTTTCCATGCTAAGCTTGCCCCAGCCTGATGCTGGAAAGAGCACGGAGCTCGGAACACCAGTGGGTATTCCCTGACTGGATGAGGAACCTGCATAGCAATAGTGACATGAGATTCCAGGAACATGAGGGTCGCAGTCACTGGAGTAACTGGAAACGGCCATGGGTGAGAGAGAACAACTGGAGGAACAGGCAAGACGGGAGGAACAAAGCAATTAGGAGCAGGGGAAGAGATGTACTGAGCCTACAGAAACTGAAAGGAAGAACCTCTGAACATGGAGACCAGGGAAATGTTGGAGCAGGGACAGGCAATTCTGGAGAAAGGAGCTGAGGTTCTGTTGGTATCGCACGTGGGATGAACGTCTTGGCTGGGGGCCTGGGAAGGTGTAGGCAGGAAGAGTTGGTGTAGTACAAAGAAGGAGAAGTCAGCAAACGTGGTTAGAAAGGGACAGAGTTAGTGATATTGCAACTGGGGAGAACAGAGGGAAAAGTCTATTTTTATTGAGCCTGCTTTCCTTACAAGTCCAGAAGAGAGCTGGTTCTGAATCCCACCCTTGTTTTTCAGTCAGAACTTTTATGAAAGCCAGTGGCAAAGTATCCCGTTTCTTTCTACAGGAGACGCTAGTGAAGATCACAGGAGAAGACAACCAATTACTTCTGTCAGCTCAAAGGACAGGCAAGAATGGCTAAAATGAGTTAATCCACATTTTCTCTCTGAACGTGGTCAGTAGTGGTTGTTTGGAGAGAGTGTAAGCAGCATGGAAAATGGCAAAGATTTGGCTGCCATTGCAGAGAAATGAGATGACACTTTACTTTCTGGGAATCTATGGGTTAAGAAAAACCTAAGGTAGAGTTTGCAGCTGGGCTCATTATTTTTACTAACTTCTGGTAGATTCTGCAGTGGTAAAAGTGAAAGCTAACATCCCACAACTCAGTGATTTTCATTTCCCGTCTTCTCCCATTTTCTGAGAACCCTATAGCCACATTTATATAAATATTAAGCCTCCACGGTACAACAGCTGCAATTTGAACATAACAGGGTATCCATACTGGAAAATCAGGTTCCAACAACTGGGCATCCAGATATGTTTTTCTGGCTACCAAATGTCACTACAACTCATTTCTGCATCTGTAAACCAGACATAACAATACTTGTCTTATTTCAGGGGAGCATTGTGAACATAAATTCAATAACTGAATAATACTTGTGAAGAGTTTTAGTAATACTTTTCTTATTGGAACAGAAAAGTTCCCGCAGAAATTAATAAACCTGTCTTCTGAGTTTGAACTGGCTCCATTAAGTGAGGTGTAGAGATAGGCACTACAAAAAGCTAAAAGAAACAAAGCATAGTCTTGACTGGTATTAAATGAGAGCCATCCATCCTGTGCACAAAATGAAAGAGGAATCTTAAACCATCGTTATGTGATCAGGAAGCTCAAAAGTGTACAATATTGAAGAGGAGGGGTTCTCATGGTCACTTAAGGTCGTACGTAATTCCAGCATTTCCTAACTTCTAAACACATAACCCTGGAACCCCCAAAATGTTACAGTGTAGTTTATCTGTCTTCATGGGTTTTATTTGATATATAATGTGGTCTCTCTGAATCATAAGATTTATGTAAGAAAGACAACAATTTTACGAAAAATCTTAGTGTTTCTGAGAAGCTTTAATAAAGTGTGCCTTATATGACATAAACTCTTTAATTCTTTGAGTATATACACCACTGAAAACTCAGACTTGTATTTCAATTCAAATACTGCAAACATGAAACTGAAGAGCAGCTTTTTACTGATTGCTTCTGTACCCACGCTCAGTTCAGCAATAAGCAATCAGACAAGTTGCTTTTTATCTGTTTCTGTTGCGCGAAGTGTGAGAAGAGGTCAGGGGACAATAATTTAGGTTCATTTTAAAGAATTGCCTTCTTTCGTCTCATCATTGTGGTTATAAATTGAATTTGTATTTCCTGTTTATACACAGCTTCCTTGGAAGGTCAGGGCAGGCATATTATATTAACTAGAGCTGTACAAAAGATTGATTTTTTGGTTTGTTGGCCCAAACAATGAATAAACACATGTAATGGATCAAAGGAAACAAAACATTTGATGTTATTGCTGGTTTTTTAACATTTTAAATTAAACTGGAGAAACTCTACAAGTAAAATGCAGTTTCAAAATGAAGCATTTTCCTCCACTGTAATATCATAACCCCTTAAGAAAATATATTTTTTTATTTTGGTCTGGCACTGAAATTTATTTTCTGTGGAATCCTTTACAATTTTGATGGAAGTCTTTCTGTTCTGACCGAAATCTATGTTTCTCATAGCAGTTACATTTTCATAATAGCTTTAGGTATGACTGAGGACACCTTAACTTTTATAGTTGTCCATCTGCCATAGTTCAGCATAACTCTACCTAGATATGGTTTAATCCAAAACCAATACAATAAAATATTTCTGTCTTTGTCAACACACAGTGTATTGGTACCCAATTTTACATAATTTCTTTTAAATACAGTAAGTTCTGAGCTTCTAGACTCAGTTTTCCTTTAAAACTATGTCATGACAAAGATGCGCTACTCTTTCCAAAGTGAAACCCAAGTAATTTTTTTGATATCACATATGTCTCAAACAGCTGCCTTAATGCATATCAAATGTTTGCATAATTCTTTTACTCTTATCAGAGACCAATTATGCAAAATTGCAGGAAAAAGGAAGATTTATTTTTGGAATTGAGAGGATGAGTCACATGCAATTTATTATGATGTTAACTGAGGAGCAGTTCCAAACTGTACAGATTGCTGTATATAAAATACTCCTCTTAAAAGGACTTATGTATAAAAGCTGAAAGTATGAAAAATATAGCTGGTTTGGTTCTTGATTTTGCAGTTATATTGGCTTTAAAATTCCTTTTGTTTTAAGAAACATGTTTCCTAACTGACTGGAAAAAAGTGTCAGCGTGATACTTTCCTTGCTGGTTTTTATTCCAGAAAATAATAATATTCTGGTTACAATTTCAGCAAATAATCCATATTTTGTCAGTGCTTTTATGGGGCTATATTTTTATAATAGTTGACACGAATCAAAGCGTAATGTTGAAAGTAAGTTTATCACTGAACTCTTGCAGATGGTCATTGGATATCATATAGTAATTTTTTTATTTCTTAATATGTCATTAGTAAGAAAGTATAAATAATCAGTTTTATAAACAGAAATACACTTTTAAGGCACTATCAAGCAAAACTATCCATGAAGCAGTTGGCACTAAAATACTTCAAATGTCAATATCTCTAAAGGATAAGGCCGATTTCAAACTAAAAATCTGAATTTAAAAGAATTGTTTTGAAAAACAAAGATTATTTGAAACTTCTGAAGAAATGGAGTAAATGATAAAGGTTAGTTTAGAGGTGAATTGTAGAAAAAAAGAGGCTTAACAGGATAGAGGAGGAAAAAAAAAGGTTAATTGTAACTACATTGTCCATACGTTTGAACACATTTTGGCTTCCTGTGTAATTTGAATGATCATAGGATAGTCATTTTCAGATTTATTGCTTAGTTATATTATTTTGAAATTTCTGTGGAAACCAAAAATGGTTGTATTGGGTTTAGGTGGCAAGGTTTTGGTAGTGAGGGAAGGCTGCAAAAGTTATCCCTTATGAGAAGAGATGAAGGGCTGCCCTGTGCTGGACACAGCCCGTT
This sequence comes from Burhinus oedicnemus, assembly GCA_008921705.1. Taxonomy (NCBI): domain Eukaryota; kingdom Metazoa; phylum Chordata; class Aves; order Charadriiformes; family Burhinidae; genus Burhinus; species Burhinus oedicnemus. Next base: position 2,271,303 of record VFFE01009208.1, read on the forward strand.
CCAGTATGCTCCGAAACGAGCCCACTGCAGGGCACAGCTGAGGCTGTCAGCCACGCTGGTGGTCCCTCTGTGACAGAACATCTAAGAATGGGTAAAAAACACCGGGCGGCAGCTGTGAGAGAGAGAGAAAAATGTGAGAGAAATGACTACATCAAGGGCAGTGAAGAAGGAGGGGGAGGAGATGCTCCAGGCGCCAGAGCAGAGATTCCCCTGCAGCAGAAGATCATGGAGAAGCAGGTTGTTCCCCTGTAGCCCATGGAGGACAGCGGCAGAGCAGATATCCACACTGCAGTCCACAGAGGACCCCATGATGGAACAGATGGATGCGCCCTGAAGGAAGATGCAGCCCATGGAGAGCCCACACTGGAGCAGTCTATTCCTGATGGACTGTACCCCATGGAGAGGACCCACATCAGAGCAATTCTTGAAGAACTGCAGCCCAAGAGTAGGACCCACAATGGAGCGGTTCATGAAGGACTGCATCCCGTGGGAGACACCACACGCTGGAGCAGGGGAAAAGTGCGAGGAGGAAGGAGAAGCAGAGCCCATGTATCATGAACTGACCGCAAATCCTGACTCCCCATCCTTTGTGAGCTGCCTGGGGAGCAAGGAGGTAGAAGAGTCGGGAGTAAAAGAATGAAGTTGAACTTGGGAAGAAGGGAGTGGTTTTCAGTTTTGTTTCTCACCATCGTACTCTATTTTTAACTGCAATAAATTAAATTAATTTTCCCAATCAAGTTTGTTTTGCCTGTGATGGTAACTGGCAAGCAATCTCCCTGTCTCTACCTCGCCCCACAAGCTTTGTCAACCTGTCCTGGAGGGGACAGGGGGTGATGAGAGAGCAGCTGGATGGATGTCTCACAGCCAGCCAAGGTCAAGCCACCACAATACTTGAAAGTCATAAATCTTCCTTTAAGTCATGTTTTACAGTAACATCAACTGAATTATTAAAAAAAATAAATTAAAAAATAACCAAGAAAAAGCCCATGCTGTAGGAACGATGACTGTGTATGAACACTTGTAGGACTTCTGTTTTGTTAAAAATGTAGGATTATTTTTCATGTAAATGTACAGATATAGTCAGCAGAAACATCAGTGAGGCTGGCACACCTGACAGAGTAGTATTCCCACACACGTAATAAGGAAGTTCCGCATACCTATGTGCTCTTTCCCCTACCCCAAATTTGGTCCTTCACTTGCAGTTTGTAAGTGTTAAGGAGATGGAGGGGGAAATGTCGCAGAAATGACTACAGCATTTACTTATGAGGGGAAATAGTAATGTAAAGGGCAGTAGCCAGACTCTGGAGTCCATGATCTTCACGTCATCAATATTGTATTATACACAAGAGATTGTTCTTCTGCATGAATTACAGGTTCCTCTGCAGAGCTGTGGAAATCCTTTGCTGAAAGGAAATCTTGTTACTGTTCTTACAAATGACTACCAACAACCTCAGAGAATATAGAGCGTATGACCAACAGGAAAATCACTTGAAGCAACAAAAAGATACAACTGTGCATAAACTTCACTTGCAGGAAGATCATCAGCTTTTGGTATGACAAACTAAAAGACAGAAACTTCTACGGAAGCTACAGAAAGTAGATCTAATCAATGCTTTGTTACAAAGGATCCCTGAAATGATATCACCGGCTCTCCATGTTTGTAGTGAAACACTCCCATTTCTCCTGGATATTTCGTTCAAGGCCAAGCAGCTTCAATGTGGATCAGCACACATGAACATGGTTGCTCAAGAAGTTCAACCATTCTTTGCTCTACTTCAGGATAGGAAGGCTCTACAGAGGGATCTGGACAGGCTGGATCAATGGGCCAAGGCCAATGGTATGAGGTTCAACAAGGCCAAGTGCCAGGTCCTGCACTTGGGTCACAACAACCCCGTGCAGCACTACAGGCTTGGGGAAGAGTGGCTGGAAAGCTGCCTGGCAGAAAAGGACCTGGGGGTGTTGGCTGACAGCCGGCTGAACATGAGCCAGCAGTGTGCCCAGGTGGCCAAGAAGGCCAACAGCATCTTGGCCTGTATCAGCAACAGTGTGGCCAGCAGGACTAGGCCAGTCATCGTCCCCCTGTACTCAGCACTGGTGAGGCCCCACCTCAAATACTGTGTTCAGTTTTGGGCCCCTCACTGCAAGACAGACATGGAGGTGCTGGAGCGTGTCCAGAGAAGGGCAACGGAGCTGGTGAGGGGTCTGGAGCACAAGTCTTGTGAGGAGCGGCTGAGGGACCTGGGGTTGTTCAGCCTGGAGAAGAGGAGGCTGAGAGGAGACCTTCTCGCTCTCTACAACTCCCTGAAAGGAGGTTGTAGCCAGGTGGGGGTCAGTCTCTTCTCCCAAGTAATAGGTGATAGGACAAGAGGAAATGGCCTCAAGTTGCACCAGGGGAGGTTTAGATTGGATATTAGGAGAAATTTCTTCACCAAAAGGGTTGTCAAGCATTGGCACAGGCTGCCCAGGGCAGTGGTGGAGTCGCCATCCCTGGAGGTATTTAAAAGCCGGGCAGACGTGGTGCTGAGGGACATGGTTTAGTGGTGGGTTTGGCAGTGTTAGGTTGATGGTTGGACTCGATGATCTTAAAGGTCCCTTCCAATCTAGACGATTCTATGGTTCCCCGATTCAAGCCAAAGCACCCTCAGAGCAAGCCGTGTCCTCCACTGGAGACACTAGCACAGCAGGAACCTGAACAGTGAGTTGGGCAGTGCTTGTGTTCCTTTTAGTGACTTCGGATCATTTCTCTGGCTTTAAAAATTGCATCCGTAGAGAAAGTTTGCATACACTGTTGCTACATTAAACCCTGAGCTTAATGATTAATCATCTCCTGCCACTGCAATCTGTTTTCAACATGAACACGTGTAAAAACAAGCAAGCTGTATCACTAAAGATCAGCAAAGTTATGCTAAATCTGTTTAGTAACCAGGTACTTTAATAATCTGCGAAAACACATATAACATTAATACTAAAATGGCAAAAGTCATTACTAAACGTGAGCTTCAGACTGTTACTGAAAACTGATGACACTCCATTATTGAGCATTTAAAAGTTAACCTTGCAAGATTTACTACTGTATTGGAGTAGGGTACCAGGATGAAAATACTGCTGCTAATGAATCAGACAATGACTAAATAGTCTGTCTCTCTAGATCAAAGCCATCTTTTAACAACATAATCTGAACTCCTTGGTCTTCAGCCTGCGCTCATTACTCAAGGAAAAGGAAATGAAGTCAATAAAAAAATTACCTGGGTAAGGATTCTACCAGTCTTTTTTATGGTATTGCTTAGAAAAATAACATTAATGAAGAGGTCAAAAAAATCATAGCGTCTCTCCTATAAGCAGGTAAATAGCTGTGACACCTAGGAATTCAATAGGTTTTCTCACATGTATTTATTGCTCTCTGTTACGCTTCAGAACCCCTTTTCTAAGGTAAGTTGACTGATTACACTGTGTTACGTAGCACTGAAAAGGTCGGATAGCCTTATGCAACGGTTGTCAATACAGTACAAAAACAAACACCACAGCATTAATGCTGCTCTCTGTATATGTTTTCAAGCCAGGTTACTTTCCTATAACTTCCATGAGTATTTCAGAAAGTCAAGGACCTTTCTGACTCCTCTTGTCCATTCGAGTAAATTGAAAACAAAACTTCTTTCAGTGTGATTGACACAGGAACATGATTTCAGCACTATTTTTTAGGATATATATGTAACATGTTCAGTCCTGACAAGAAAAAAGCTTAACTATCCTTCAGAACAAGCGTACGTTAAACCTGAAAATTCAATTAAGATTACGAGGAGGAACTCGTAAAGGTTTCCAATATTTCTTAGACTACTTCAGTGAGCTAATTACACCCGTTTCTTTGGGGTATAATAGGTGCTGATTCAAAATCTGACGTGTGCACTGTGTCCCAGAGTGGAAAGAATGTGAATTCAGTCCTATCTAGAGACCAGGACGCCTGCTGAAAGTGATCAGCCTTTGAAGAAGAGAAGACAACCCAAAGTTTTCCCTTAACAAGAGGGCCCTGTAGGAAGTCCTGGTCAGAGGACATGCTAGGAAATGCTAGAATATCAACTTTCCCATCTTATCTCAACATGAAAACTGCTCTAAGAGAGAGCGAGGAGCTTTTGACTTTTGGCCAAGAATAAAAATTGCCTAGGAAAGGGAGAAATATGATCTAAGCTGTCTTTCAAGGAAGTGAAGGAAAAGAGAATGAGTGTATTTGTTTACCACATAAACTATTCATCTATTTGTGATACAGACAGTGTACCCAATTAAATTGAGTTTTAAAATAAGAAGTTCTTCTTCTTCCTTCAGAAACATTGCATTGATTACCGTATTTCTGTGAACTTCTGAGCTGTGTTTTAATTTGTCTGTGGACATAACAAACCTGTGAGGGAGAACTGGCTTTTGTCTTGGCTTGTTATTTGTTAGATGATTTCCTGGCTGTGGCTATTGCCTGTGGCACATAATGCACCCTTGTCTTTTCCCAAGACAGAAAATCTTCTTTTCATTACTACATCAATCTCACGATGTGGTGGGAAAAACACAACAGAAGACGGTAGAGATTTAAAAAATATAAAATTCAACGGACAGTAATGTTAAGATAGTATTAGTGCTATGAAATTAAAGACTTATACTAGGCTCCACTACCATTCAAATCCATTCAAATCAAGGAGTCTGTGTGCACGTTGGTGGCAACAGATACCCAGTGTCTTAGTGTGTAGGTCATTTGGATCAGGAACCATATTTATCCACATTTTACCTACTTTACTAGAATTCCAGAAAATCTCAACTATAGCTAACAGAGTGGTAATACAAATGCTGTTGTTTATGTGCCTTAATAATCATTATAAACAAATAAATTTTTAAAAGACTTGGCTGAAAGGGTATTACTGACAATTCTCCCACAATACCACTTTACAATGCATCGTAATTTCACCACAGTCACATTACACATGTGGCTGTCTGCCACACAAAAGTCATCGCTTTCCAGCTTATTCTCACTGAAATTGGCCAGATATTTTGAGTATGCCATTAGCTTTCGATTCTGCTTCCTTTGTATCTTGGTTATGAGATCCACTGAAAAGACGATGACCTCAAAGAGGTTTAAAAGCAGATCTCCGTCACTCGTCAGTCACCAAATTGGCCAGTTATCCAGGCTGTGTGTCAAAACTAGTGCTGATGGGGGCAATTACCAGTTTAAGCACCAGCCTGAAGAACTGGGTGGTACTAACGTTATTTATCAGCTAATATAAACAATCAAGGCATCAAGGACCCCTCTTGCTTTCCGTTGCTTTGATTCTACTTAAGAAGATGTCGAAAGAATAAGAACTACAGAATAAGCAATAGGTGTTATGCAAAGAGGGAATTTTCTTTTCACTGCTACAAAATTCTCCGCCTTTTGATGGTGGGGCATGAAATTGCTTTGACTGCAATTAAGCAGCTGTAAGTAGAGAAACACTTAGTTTCTCCATGCACCTAGCTGTGTCTTTTTTTAATTTGTCCATCTAAGTGAAATGGCTAACATGTTTTTTTATATGCAGCTTCTTTTTTGAAGTCACAGGAGATTTATGGCGGTGTTCTTTTTCGTCGAGATCATAGCTTCTGTAACGGCTGGGTTGTTCTTTTCATTTGGTGGAAGTACATGGCACTTGGTAAATAGCGTGCTCAGTCGGAAGTGGCAAGGAGCTGTGTCACCACGGTAGGAGACTACAAGAATTCTTCTTTCTGCGGGAGATAATTGGAGCATCCAAGCTCCAGAGGGACGGGAGTAACATTTTCCACAGCAGAAAGAGATGGAGTCTTCAGACTCCTGGCAGCTTTAGTTCATCTTTTCTCTGAACACCAGTTTATTTACTTTTGTCTTCTGGATGCTTTGTAAGTACCTTAAACCCAAAAAAGGAATTCTTCATCCTCCTTTCTTAACTTTTCGTGTATTTCAGATTATGGTGACTACAGACAGCCGCATGACTGTGCATGTCACTGAGGTCTTTAAGTGTGTTATCTGTTACTTTCCCATTTTCTGACTCTGATGGAGTCATTGGACATCCTAGTTATCTCCAGACTTCTGAATTTTTCTTACCTCATCACCTTCTAGAAGTGCAGAGGCCAGTAACATTCTCAGCAAAGGTTTCTACAGGCCAGTCAGTGTCACCTCTGTGCCTGGCAAGATTGTGGAGCAGATCCTCCTGGGAACTCTGCTAAGGCACATGGAAAATAAGGAGGTGATTGGTGACAGCCAACATGGCTTCACCAAGGGCAAGTCATTCCTGAGAAATTTGGTGACCTTCTATGACAGGGTTACAGCGTTGGTGGGTAATGAGAGAGCAACTGATGTCACCTACCTGGACTTATGTAAAGCGTTTGACACTGTCCTGCACAACATCCTGGTCTCTAAATTGGAGAGACATGGATTTGATGGATGGACCACTCGGTGGATAAGGAACTAGTTGGATGGCCGCACTCAAAGGGTTGCAGTCGATGGCTTGATGTCCAAGTGGAAACCAGTGATGAGTGGCGTTCCTCAGGGGCCAGTACTGGGACCGACACTGTTTAACATCTTTGTCAGTGACATGGACAGTGGGACTGAGTGTAAATTCAGCAAGTTTGCTGATGACACCAAACTGTGTGGAGTAGTTGACACGCTGGAGGGAAGGGATGCCATCCAGAGGGACCTGGACAGGCTTGAGAGGTGGGCCTATGCCAGCCTCATGTAGTTCAACGTGGCCAAGTACAAGGTCCTGCACCCAGGTCGGGGCAACCCCAAGCGCAAATCCAGGCTGGGCAGAGAATGTATTGAGAGCAGCCCTGAGGAGAAGGACTTGGAGGTGTTGATGGATAAGCTCAACATGAGCTGGCAACGTGCTCTTGCAGCCCAGAAAACCAATTGTGTTCTTCCAGTATCTGAAAGGGACCTACAAGAAAGCTGGAGAGGAACTTTTTACAAGGACGTGTAGTGATAGGATGAGGGGTAATGGCTTCAAAGCGGAAGAGGGGAGATTTAGATTAGATCTCAGGAAGAAATTTTTCACTCTGACGGTGGTGAGACACTGGTCCAGGTTGCCCAGGGAAGCTGTGGCTGCCCCATCCCTGGAGGTGCTCAAGACCATGAAGGCTGGATGGGGCTTTGAGCAACCAGGTCTAGTGGGAGGTGTCCCTGCCCATGGCAGGGGGGTTGGAACTAGATGATCTTTAAGGTCCCTTCCAAGCTAAACCATTCTGTGATTCTGTGATTCATCAGTTCTGGATTGGAAAACAAACCTCCCTGTATCTACCATGGTTAGTGTCTTTTCCAGACACAGCTGTTCTTCTGCCTTATTTCTTACCATGTCACATGTCTTTGTCCAAAGTCACTGGCTTCTCTGCTCTAATAATGAGGTCAGACTCATCCATTGTTTTGCTGCAGTGTTTAGCCATCAAGTAAGTCCCTGCAAAGTAAAAAGAGACATTGAATTTTCTCTCCTTCCATGAGCTCATGTTGAGGGATTTATTTTAAACGTTCTTCCTACTTTCACCTCTGCATGTGGGGGAAGTACCCCATAGGAGGGAATGCCAAATGTGGTGGTACTTGACTCTGACCAGGATTCCTGTACAATAGTACAAGCCAAAAAAAGGAAGATACAGAATTATTCTCCTTTCATCACTTCTAATGCAATTTTGTTGCAAGGAACATGAGTCTCATACACATTTGCTTGTGGTTCATCTCTCATTTTCTTGTTGATTCAATAGAGAACTTGTCATCATAGAAAAAAAGAACGAAAAACCCTAAACGTTTCCCACACTCAGTATTTGGGGTGAAAGAGTGGCAAATATGTATTAAAAAAGGAAGAGCTGTTTAAGTACATTATAATTTGAATGTTATTTTATTTTATTTTATTTTATTTTATTTTATTTTATTTTATTTTATTTTATTTTATTTTATTTTATTTTATTTTATTTTATTTATTTTATTTTATTTTATTTTATTTTTCTCCATGTTTTATCAAAGGACAGTAGTCTTTTTTCACAGTGATGAATGAGCGGTTTTAGACATAAAATACTCTTTCAATCTTTAGTTTGAAATATTAAGCTGTTTCGGGGATTTATAGGCTCTTGCAGAAATGTCATCAGAAG
>VFFE01009208.1:2279437-2303212 GCA_008921705.1 Burhinus oedicnemus
GCATAATGCTTTTAACCTTAAAAAGCTGCAGAATTACTTGCTCGTCAGGGGACTATCTTTATCAAGTGAGGCTTGGATTATTTTTTTTCTTCTTTTTTTTTTTTTTTAAATCTATTATTGTTTTTATTCAGGGATTTAAAGAGAATCTTTAAACCAGAAAATTATTTTCTCCGTAACTTTCACTACCTTTTTGCTTCCCACGTCCATCAGAAAATACTGTTGCAATTCTTATTGCATCAGAAGCCTAAGTAAAACCTTAAATGCTTTTAAACATCTTCTTGCCTCTGCAAGAACAGGAACATTGTGTTCACATAACATCTACCCTCCCCTTCCTGAATTTCTAACCCCGATGGAGCAGAAGCAAACTGGACCTGGGAAAACTACAGGCACATTCCTCTAAGGCTCTTTGGTCAGAAAGCAAAGAATTAGGATTAAATATTTGAGTTTGCAATGAAAATAGAAGTCTCCATTTGCCATCTAATTTTAAAACTCACCATTTTCTGTTTCAGATTCTCTACGTTTCTTTCTCACTCAGAAAGAAGACACCATGTTTGACTTAAGTAAAGTAAGACGAGAACAGGGTTGATACAAAGTGTCAATACATTAGAGAAAGAAATATCCTTCTTGTGTGAGGTGCTCACCTCTGTGGAGAAATATGACTGGACACATCAGCGTACCACATCTTTACCCCCATGCTTACACTGCATCACTTCCCCCTGTTCAATGTCCTGACCTGCTGAATGTGTCTTGAGTAATATTGAGTATTACTTTTCTGTGTACCGTCTGATCTTTCCTGCAAATCTATTGTTACAGGAAACTGTTAATATTCCAACAGCATTTTACGTAATTATGCAAAAAATTATCTGCTGCAGGGCCCTTGGTTATGACTGTCTTGCTGAAGAGTAAGACCTTCTAGCGGCCTTCCAGTGTCAGAAAGGGGCCTACAAGAAAGCTGGAGAGGGACTTTTTATAAGGGCGTGTAGTGATAGGATGAGGGGTAATGGCTTCAAACTGGAAAAGGGGAGATTTAGATTAGATCTCAGGAAGAAATTCCTGACTGTAAGGGTGGTGAGACATTGGCCCAGGTTGCCCAGGGAAGTTATGGAGGCCCCATCTCTGCAAGTGTTCAAGGAAGTGTTCAGCTGAGCAACCTGGTCTAGTGGGACATGTCCCTGCCCATGGCAGGGGGGTTGGAACTAGATGATCTTTAAGGTCCCTTCCAACTTAAACCATTCTATGATCCTTTCTGTTTTGCTCCACCTCCTTCACCCACGTAATCATCTCATATACTTTTACCTATCCTTCCATTGCTTTATAATTTTCTGTCATTTTCAGAAGACTAGAAAGAGTTGTCCCCAAGTGTGTGGGTGAGACTCATCTTGCAGATTGCGAGTAACTTATGAGGTCACATGGAGAGACACTGGATTCTGTAAAATCTTCCCTAAAAGTGCTCTAATCTGAAATAACGGGAGAGGAAAGATAAACAGCTGCTGATTTCTGGTGCTGCTGGGTGCTGCTTCCGCCTGCACCTGGAGCTGCATCTCTGACCACAAAGTAGTATTTTCTGCATCGATAGTGGCAGCGACTATTGCAAGCAGCTAGAGAGACAGTGAGTTTAAAAGCTGCAAACTGCATTCTTCCCAAGCAGAATTTTTTAATACAATTTACATCCAACCATTAAATGTTCTGCAGTGTTTTGAAATTTGCCTATGGCTTGACAGAAAAATAGCCAAAGTGCAGATGCTATAGGAATAACTAGAGTCAGACTCAAGAGACAATGAAGATGAATAATATAGGTAAGGCAGTTGTCATTGCTGGGTTAAAAAGCTCTTGAAAAATCCCATAATGTGTAAAATTCAGGTAGATTCCTTTCACTATGACTTCCAGAAAATAGGATGGTTTTAATTTCCGAGCATGATGCATTGCCCTTTGGAGTGTTATGGCAGGTTGCATCTGATCCGTCACACTGGATTACATTGCACATCAAAGCAAACGTTATCATTCCAGTCACATCAGATTAGAAGATGACATATCATGTTGGCAATTTGAATTCAAGTCTTTTGAAGGGTAATTTTCGAGTGTGGGATTAAAATATTCATCCCAGTCAAAGGTCAATAGGTACACTTCAGATATCAAATGTGCAGTATTTGGCACGTTTTCCTTCCTTTTTACGCTGGGTTGATGAAGCCAGATGCAATAGAGGCGAAGGTGGGAGAAATAAGGCAAAAGGACACACATTTAAAACATCAGTGTCTGAACTACAGCTGAAAAATGTGTGCAGCAAATGGCGAAAGAAAACTGAATGCTCATAGCACAGACTTAGGTGTGGAAGATGCGTGATCGCAGAGAAATGAAAAAGAAGGGACTAATACGATTGTGAAGTGATCATTAAGAATTGCGTTGCGTAGCCTGTGCCATAATACATAAACATACATGCGTCCTCTTTGTGTGCTTGTGTCAGAACTCACCTTTCAGCTTCGTGTTTCTAAACACTTGCATTTGAAATAAATATTTGGGATACTGGCAGTTAGAGGCAGATCTTGCAGCCCAGAGATGAGGAAGCCAGAACAGCTTTAATTGTCTTTTGGTCTCTCTTAATCCTGGGCTTCTCTGCCATCTCCAGTGTCATCTAGATATCACAAAAGCTGGCACAGAAAATGTTATCGTCTCTAGGCTCTTGTTTTGTCCAGCATGCCTGACAATCCCAAATCTGTAACTGCTTGTCTTGCCTCCGAAAAGTCCTTCTTTAGCTCATTTTTTTTTTTTTTCCCAGAAAAATGTAAGGATTTTCCTTTCTTGGTTTAGTCAGTTCTGAAAAAAATACTGTGAACTAATCACAGAATCATTTTGGTTGGAAGAGACCTTGAAGATCATCAAGTCCAAACTTCAGCCTAGCGAGTTACCACTAAACCATGTCCTTCAGCACTATGTCTACCCTACCACGTCTTTTAAATACCTCCAGGGATGCCAGGCTTAGAGTCATGCCAACATCATCATCAAACCCTTGGTCCTCCCTGTTGCTGTATGGGCAGCCCTGTAGTGAGGCTTCAGTCCACCAGGCAAAGGCCACAAGAACACTGTTTGAAAGGTCTCCAAAGATCCATCTGTCGCTACAGGTGTCACCATCTTCCCATAAAACATGACCTTTCCTGTGTCATATGACAGCTCCATGTCCATAATGAAAACCATGAAACAGGGCATTTCCTTTCATTTCCAAACCATCTTCCTAGGGCTGTGAGGTATCTGGAAAAGCAGTTGCTGGGAAGGTGAAGATGTAGCACACATGTGGAGCAGGAGGTCAGGTGGACTGTACACACTCGCCACTGGTTCGGTCACCGGTTCTCAGTGGATGCTGTCCTGTCTCTTGAACGTACCGCTCCCAGGCATCCAGAAATGTTAAAACCGGTTTGATTGTAGCTGGGTGGAGTCTGCCCAAGTCAAAGGGATTTTACATGAATCTGGGGATCTACCTAAGTTGAAAGCAATGTTAGGGCTGTATTATGGCTGAGAGTCTTGAGTGTGACAAGGCATAGAATCCCGTGGAAAGCTGTCTTTTGGAGATGATGCTGGCCTCTGCTCCACTGAGTCTGAAGAAAGCAATATAGCTTTTTTACTACCTTTTTTCTTCTAAAACACTCATGTTATAACTACTTATATAATGTAAGAAAGTATAATAAAGTCAGATGCTGCAATTTGACACAGATTCAAAGAACTGCTACTTGGAAAGGACCACCGGAGATCATCGAGCTCAGTCTCTGAAAGCACAGCTATCACCAACACTAGATCAAACCAGCCAGAAGTTAGTCTTAAAAAATCTTAGCATTAAAATAATTTTAAAAACTTTAAAATCTGTAGATTCTGCATCCCCCCAGGCAGTGTATTACAACCCTACACACCATAGCTTCCTAAGTTCTAGGCTGCTAAGACCATTTGCCCTAGACAAAGATCAATTGTGGTTTCCTTTTTCATTTCCAGGTTCTGGTCAATGCAAGTGCTATGTTAACATTCACTTCATGAATAAAGACTGCAATCTAGGAAATGAATGTTTCTGCTGAAGGGATTACAATTTACTTTCTCTCTTATTTCCTTGCAATGCCTTCCCAATCCCACTCCTATTTATTTTAATCTGCTGTATTTGTCAATACATGCGACTGGAAAAGTGTAATTTTCTTTTTTTTTTTTTTCCCCTTTTCAGTTCAGAGAAAGAAGAATGAATATCTTGATCATGGAACATTTTAACTGCTTTTTTTATGACTAGTGTGATTCAGTTCAGTCCACTGGTAATATATGCTGTGTTTTATTAATTGGTTCTTGGCAGCTAGCCTGCTCATTCCCATTATAATGCCTTTTTTATCTAATAAGCATTTTGATAAAGCTAAGGTTATTTTAATAAGTTCTCTTATCACAGGACTTCAAGTTAAAACTAGTCTGTTTCAATGTGAGATTTTGAATCCTTTTCTGCCCTTCGTTATAGCTCTATAAATCTAGAGTAAAATCCAGTTCAAGAAGATAAGATCAGATGCTGCTGTAAGGATTGGAAGTCCATGTCTAGACACATATAAATCTTCATGCTAATCATGAAACGATGTTGAGTATGACTACCAGTAATTACAGTTTCGCAGATTCACTGGAATTTAATCCAAAACATTTACCTACTCTTAAACGTGAAGAGGTTGACACGGAGAGATACAATCTTGTATTTGCCAAAATATTACAGACACAAATTTCAGAGAGGCTTCTGGGTGCACACACTCTTCACCAGTGTGAAAAAGAAGCGTAATTCGTCTTTTAATTTGGGTTTTTTTCCCCACAAGGTTCAACTGTTCCTGCTCCGGTTTTCTTTGGTTATTTTCAGGACTTGGAATGTTCGTGGTTCCAAGCGAATTTAAATGCGGTCGTAATTATTTTGATGTTATTCCAACTATAAGGTACTGTGAGATTTTCCTCTCACTGTGGATTACACTGTATTTTTTCAGGACAGAGAGACATCTCTGAGGATGGAAAATTAATTTGTTTTAATCACTGGATTTCTCCCCATGCATGTATGCAAACCTTCTTTTATTACGGGTTCAAATGTTTGGGGGCTTTTTGGTGATTGTTTTTAGTTTGCCAGTACTTATGCTCTGGCCTGTGGCTAAGTCATTCTTGGAGTTTGGCAGAAACATTGTCTGGTGCTAAGTGAATATTCATTGGTTCCTACATATTCTGCAAGTTTCTCTCTGTGAGTAAATTTAGTATTCTAATCCCAAATTTAGTATTCTATTCCCTGGTTAAAGACAACAGGTAATCTTTAAGCCCACAGTTATGTGATTCATTCAGCTTCCTGTTTTCAGTAAGCAGGGAAGATACAAAAAGAAGAAAACAAGTGTTTTATACAATTTTTTCATATTGGTATTTATTCACCTTGTGTTCATCCAAGATCATCATAACACAAGCGGCCTAGTTTTTTAGATTTGAAATTATTTGGGACGTTTATTTTTAACATAATTTTTAGCACTCTTGTAGAGACGCTATACATCTCCAGCATATAATAAAACAAGGTAGATGAATAGGGGTGTTATTGAACGTATGTTCTCCACAAAACACATAACACATCAAGAACCATCTATAGATACTTAAGAAACCACTTTTTTATTTTATTATATAAACACGTTACAGGTCTATAGCTAATTCTCTTGATATATGTGTTTTTGTCATTTTTAAGTTTCTAAATTTAGGCAGGATTGTTGGAAGACATATTCTGAGGTGTACTGAGACAAGTGACGAGTCCCTAACTGAGTCAAAAAATGCAGTGAGAAGTGCAGTCAAGCTCTTTTGGGAGGCAGCTAGGTCCCTGGATATTCCCTCAAAGCTGCGAAAGCCTGTGCTTTGGGGATACTGAGGATATAACTTTTTTTCTGAAACACCAATAAAAGAGACTTCACAGCAAACTGCGCTCCAGCCCTGATTATCATTCAAAAACTTCCTTTTGACTGTAACAGGTCATGAAAAAAGATGCCAAGATGTGGATATTCTCTATTCTTCCCTTGCTTTCCCAAGTAGTGTATGAGAATCCAGTGCAATATGTACAGCAAGATTTTTTGTTTTGTTTTGTTTTTTTAACTTTCTGTTGGTTATTTCCTAGGTCTTTAGATGCTAAGAGATGGTATAAAACACAATCAGTGCAAATTATTGCATCGCCCATACAAATACCAATGCAGAAGCAGCCAGCTGCAGACGCCACGTATCTGTAGTATTTTATATATTTATACAACAATGGTTTTTCAAAATCCTGAAATGGACATCGTAAACTGGCAAAGAAGCAGAAAAGTTTGCAGTCTTGTTGGAAGGTTGCCACAAATGTACTCTGGTGAATAGCGAGGGTAAGAGTGGTTGTGAATCTCTTTTACGGTGCTGTTATCAGGACATAATGTGCTGGTTTTATGGCGCACCACCACAGCCAGTGCCCAAACTGCCAATGGAAATATAATTTAGGATCTGATGTGAGATCTTGCAGTGCATCAGTAATTTAATTGGATCTTTCATCATTCCCATCTCTAACTGTCATTAGCTGATAATTGCTTATCCTAAAAGAACTGGGAAATTTTGTACGTATTTGACGGAGCTCGATGTGTACTCAGCATTTAAACGGAACACAACCTGCTCCGTGATTGCTATGCTGGGGAGAAGAGAAAGAACTCTTGATCCCCCGAGTGAAGTGTTATAAATGTTCCTGTAAGCTCACCTTGGTTTTTGTAGGTTTTTGTGGCTTCTTTTTTTTTTTTTTTGTTAACAGCTAAGGGCATAGGTGCAGTTGTTCTGATAAACCATGGCCCCCACCAAGCTCGCCCGAAGAGAGGCATATATCACCCGACGTTCCCTTGAATCTTGCAGATGTTACTGTGATGAGTATAATAGGGGAATCTGAATAGAACAGAGACGAACGAGCACATTTTTACTCTAAAACATTTTACGTATCATTTTGCTTTCACAGTAGGTGGTTTGAAGGTTCTCCTAACCACTGCTGTTATGTACTGTGCAGAAGGTCAGAGTAGATGATCATAATGGTCCCTTGTAGCTTTATAATCTATGAATCTATACTCCCAGGGAATTGTAAGTGCTCGGAAATCTGCTTAAAAACACTGGTTACAGAGAAAGCAATCAAAAATGGTTGGGAGAGGGCACCCCCCACCATCCCTCCTAATAAGGGTTCTGAGTACATGGATGGGGGAAATTTGTGACGCAAATTATAGATGGATTTTTTTTTCAATTAGGAAAGAAAGAAAAGAAGCTGGGCAATTTCAAAACAGCTCATACACAAAGTTACTGACAAGGGGAACAGTAAGGGAAACCTTGGAAATATTGTAACAGGCAATTTGATTGTAACAGGCATGCATTTTGAGGAAAGACAATAGGGGAAAAAAAAATGCCTGATTGATAATTATTTTGCTGCCAGATTCAGAGAGAGCTTGAGAGTTCCTGAAATACTAGCAAAAAAGCAAACAAGCAGTAGAATTATGAATAATCCTGAACCTATCAGATCATAGGCTTAAATTTCAACTGGAATGAAGCAAGGAAATAAATATCAGGAGCAAAATGTCCATTGAATCGCTAGCAGATAATGGAATCATAAGGAATGAGCAGCATGAACTTGTCAGGAAAAAGAGAGATGGGTTTGTTGTTGATGATAGAATTTTAATTTCAGTACAGAAAAGGAAAATAGATTTTATAATCTATTTTTGCATGAATGCTGTCTCAGGCACTAAAAAAAATAAAAATTCATTTCATATTAGCTGTCAGAATCCCTCTCTCAAAATTAATTAAAAGTCGTTTGGGTAGGGACACTGTCATATGGACTGAAAAGTGACTGAAGGGCCATTAACATGGGATAATGATACACAGCAATGTATCAAGTTGTGGGGGAGCTGCCTAGTAGCACTGAAGGGACTAGTGTTAGTTCCAGGTTTTTTTGACATCCTCATTAATGATTTGAAAGTAGGAGTAAACAAGAAGTTAATGAAATTCACGAATTATACTAAATTGGGAGGTGTTGCAAAACACCAGCGATGGCACAAAAATAATAGGAAGGGACCGAGCAATATTACAAACGTGGACATAACAGCAAAATGAGATTCAATTTGGAACAAGGCTATCTAATAATATATGAAGAAAAATAATCCAAAGCATAGCTGTGGAGTGGGAGAGAAAAACCTGGAAAGCAGTAATGCTCAAAGAACCATGGAGGTGGTAATGGGTAGAAAATTAGGGATGATTCTATAGAGTGATATGGCATTAAGGGAGGCCAATGAGCTTTTGGGTTTCATACAAAGAGGTGTCAAAGAGTGAGGAAATAATAATCATTCACAGCATAACACTCATGCAACTAAGCCTGGAATATTGCATTCAGTTCTGGGCACCGGTTTACTAGAAAAGTAAATGAGCAAATGAGATGCATTTCATAGCGAAGCAGCAAAAATGAACAAAAGATGAGGGGAGAACATTTTGGGAAGAGAAAACGTAAAAGCCAAATGCCGCTGTGCGTACCTTGGCCAAATGACAACAGAAAGGGGACGTGAGAACATTGTGTCTGTATAAAGGTTGTAAACTCCAAAGGCAAAAAAGGATTTAGGGAGGAACAAAGTGGTAGCAATAAATGTAATAGGATCAAATCAGGAAATAAATTAAAAGAAAAAAACTAGAAAACTAGATACCAGGAAACAATTCTTGGATTTAGCGGAGTTTCTACTGGCGTTTGGTTAGAGGAATTATTCTATGAAAATGGACATTCAGAAAACAAAATGTGTTACAATTGTATTAATTGTGCAGTTTGGAATTTCCTAGTAAAACATGCATTTTGTTTTTCTCTTGATTGCTGACTAAAACTCAATTCCAGTATAATCTGGAGGTAAAGTGGTACAGGTTGCATTGTCTGGAACATTTTATAAAGGGCTACATAAATCAACTCTCCATGTTTTAACAATCCATGCAAGTATTAGCTAAAATCAATAACTGGACAGATATATGAAGGACAAAAATAACAGAACGGATGAATAGAGCACTCAATAACCAGAAATATAGGTAGAGAAAGGCCACACTGGCTAGAGGGGTAGTGAAGCAGAAAAGCTGTATTCACTCCTTCACTGTAGTAGGAAGAACAAGACAAGAAGCAGAAAACACTCTTGTGAAAAGAGAACTTTAGTCCCATCTGAAAATGTGGGATTTCCAAAGAACAACTCTTTCCTGTCCTGACGCATAAAATTTATTATAGAAAACTGTATACTTTATATGCTTCTCCCTTTCTACAAAAGCATCAAATGAATATAAAATTTAGTAAAGAAAGAGCTCTTTTTAACTGTTTTTGAAACTATCCTGGAAGATTCTATATATTGTTATCAAATCCTAACACGGTGGTCTAAGAAAAGAAATTTGAAAAAATTTCATTAAGAAATGCTTTCATGAAAACAAAAATCTGTAAGGAGATGAATTGAGGACACCTTATCCAGGGAAATTAAATTAAAAACTCAAGATTTTTCTAGGTCTACATGTTTCTGTACTGAGTTACAGAAGATTATGAAGAGACAGCAGGCAAATAAGGGCGACAAAAAAATCCCAGCTCCCTGTAAGACAGAAAGAGAGCAGAGATGAAACAGGACTATGTGGAGGCAAATATGTAACGTACTGCTATTAAACAGGGCATTGCTACCTCCATTTTGCTGTCTGGTAAGACTCCGCTTAGGAGCACCTTTTGCTGCTATCTGAGCCATGCCCTAGCTCATTCTGGTATTAATATTATTTTGTTCGTTAGGAAATATTGTAAGCTGTTTTGAACAATTCGATCTGCTTGTGTGTTTTGAGCATCTCCTTCAATTCTCATTTCCTGGAGATGCTCATCCTCTCTGTTCTCCATACTAATCAGCTCTGCAGTTATTTTGTTGTTTACGTATACTGCTTCGAGGTCAATCAAAGTAAAATCATCTGATTTCTATTTTTTTTTGGCTTGCTAAACTAAATTTGATGGCACTTGAAACACAACAAATTTGTATACAAGGATCATATGCAAAACCCAAAGAAACCTGGAATACTGACAGAAATAATTTCTGGCCTGAGTGTGTGATTGACACATCTTAATTCAAATGCAGAAATCAGTCTAGCTTTTCTTTTTAGTGTGCTAACATGTCTTTTTAACATCTCTCTCCAGGAAATACGGTATAGTCAATGGTATAGTATTTTTCATATGTGAGAAATGTTGCTATTTTGATACAAGCACACTGTGACATTTAACCTTGTGTGGAAGGTTACAATGACACTAGAAGATATTGAAAAATGGCTGAGGCGCAGGACGATGACACTGCGGCATGATATGATTTATTTTTTCCATAATTTGCTTTTCAGCTCTTCCTCCTCTTCTATTTCTCCTGAGACTAACATGTTCACCTGAAGCAGATCAGTTAAGATACAGTCTCACCCATTCAAAAAGACAGGGCTAATTATAAGGGCTGTATGGCGAGTTCAAATGTTGTGAAAAATGTCTTAAGACTGTATAAAGCTCAAATATGTTGTGAGAGAAAGATTTTTTTGAAGCGATGGCAGAAGCTACCCAGGTATTTGTAGGCATACATGCAATGAGAGTTTGAAGGGGGCGTCTCCACTGCAGGTGAGCACGACTGTTCGAAATGGAAGTTCTGTTTCACGTTGTTCATTGGTGACGAGACCAACGCAACACAACTGGAGCCACTGTAGACTGCCCAAGCCTGACAATGGTCAGTTGTAAAGTCCTGCCCGTGACTGCCCTAGTGGGCAATAACTCTTTTCTGCCTTTTCTCTCCAGTAGGGTTTACATGGGAACCCCAACCTTGAGGACGCAGAATCTCTGTAGCCTGCGCCGTGCCTCAGCCACACAAACGTCCTCTCTCCGTCCCTCTTTTTCTCAAGGGCCGTGCTGGTTTTGGCTGGGATAGAGCTAATTTTCTTGAGGGTAGCTAGTACGGGGCTATGCTTTGGATTTGTGCTGCAAACAGCGTTGATAACACGGGGATGTTTTAGCTGTTGCTGAGCAGTGCTTACACAGCAACAAGGCCTTTTCTGCTCCTCACCCCACCCCACCAGCGAGCAGGCTGGGGGGACACAAGAAGTTGGAAGGGGACACGGCCGGGACAGCTGACCCCAACTGACCACAGGCATATTCCATGCCATGGGATGTCACGCTCAGTATATAAAGCTGGGGGAAGAAGAAGGAAGGAGGGGACATTCAGAGTGATGGTGTTTGTCTTCCCAAGTCACCACTAGGTGTGATGGAGCCCAGCTTTCCTGGACATGGCTGGACACCTGTCTGCCGATGGAATGCAGGGAATAAATTCCTTGTTTTGTTTTACTTGTGTACACAGCTTTTGCTCTATCTATTTGTGGAATTTGGATAATGAGGTAAAGTCTTTGAGCTCAAAGAACAATTAAGACTGGCCTCGTTATCTCTTGTGCAGGCCAAGGGAGTGGAGACTCGCCTGGCCAGCACGGGATGCAGATAAGGAGGGGGCCCTGCGGAGGCAGGACAGCCCAGCTTTTGTCAGTGAAGACAAGAAAACAGGAACTTGTGTAGTTCTTTGTTTCTTGGAAGGCTAACGTGCCCGATGACTGACCTCTGCCTCATTACCTGTGAAATGCATATTAAAGTTGACACCCCTGCATATGCTAATGAAGATTATCGAGATCATGCTAAACATATATGACTATAGCACTCGTCTCTCCACCCAAATCATACTATACGTCACCTAGGGGAGGGAAACCTTGTAATTTTGGGGATAAAAGACCGAGAAAATGACTGTTAAATTGGGAGAGAAGAACCTCAGTACCTGACGGAGCAGTCGATGGGCTGCGTTCTCTTCCTCCACCCCAGGCAGGGACGCCTTCTGGGTAAGCGCTGCGCCTGTCCCCCGCTGGTGAATGGTACCCCTGGGCTGGTGCAGTATTTTTATTTTGCTAGCAATATTAACCTTAATTAGTAGCGCTATTGTAGCCAGTGAGTTTATCAACAGCAATCTCGAATCTGTTCTGTCGCTCTCAATAAAATAACTAATTTCGATTTTTGTGAATCTGACTCAGTGCAAGTCCTTTGTGGGGACTCTGATAGATGGATCAGTGAAAGTCCTGGGACTCTGACAGACAAATATCGAAACTGCATTCCTTCTAACGCGACACTGTTAAGTTGTTTTTAGCTCAACCCATGAGTTTTCTCACTTTACTTTTCTGATTCCCTCCCCCATCCCACCAGGGGGGAGTAAGCGAGCGGCTGCGTGGTGCTTAGCTGCCGGCTGGGGTTAAACCGCGACAAGGGCGTATATAGTATTCTCCTAGAAAGGCATAGCATACGGACATTGAACTACGCAGAGTATTTACTATTTACTGCTCTCCTCCACATCTCTATGAAGACTCAGCAGCCAACTGTAGCTTCTGGATTTGAATTAACAGATGCCACTTCCTAAATCAATAAAACTACTACATAGAGGCTGGATTTTCAGAAATCTAATACCTTGCAGAGATATAAGGAAATGTAATAGGAACTACTTCAGGACTGAACAAATGTAAATCAAAGGCAATAGCTGTGTAATGAAGTGCGCAGACTTTCAACAGAAAATGTGGCAGCTAGTCTACAGGCTAGTCTAGCCAGTAGCCTGCAGCCTTTCAGAAAAATGCACAGCTATTTAAATTGTAGGATCATTGAACTCTATTAAATCTTAATTTTTATAAGCAATAGACAGCTATTCATAAGACAAATGCAAATAAGAATAGTACAAAGACATTGAAAATGCAAAAGCTGATCGACCAATATTTAGCCGTCAAAAGTCCAACGTATAACCATGCCATAAATCTAACTTTGCTCTTATTCGCTTTCTGTTCCATGATCGAAGAGGAGCATTAATCCTTTTTTCCTTCGTTTTGTTTTTGGGGTCTTTTTAATTTTATTTTTAGTTATTCATGTTGTCAAAAAAACAGTGTAAAAGAGTAAAAGTTGTTTAGTTCTTGTAACTTTGAATCATTATGACTATAGAGAACAGAGGCTTCTATCAGGATTATGTCCTCATGCTGCTGTACAGTAATGCAGATTTACTCCTTTATTGAAAAGCTTATACAGTAATAGGTAGATTTGCAAAGGCACAAATTGATTTCTCTCTTTCCGTATGTATTTGGAATGCTTTTCCTGAAAAACACTCTTGTAGTTATAGAAATGTAGGAAGTATAGTAGCTTGCATGGCACCGTAATGGAAAACACAGATTGCAGGCAAGAAGGGTCTGGAGAACTCTAACTCTGTACGTACAATGGCATGAAGAAGGATGGCACTTCAATTATTGCACCTTCATGGCAGACTTTGGCAGGAACCCACTGACAAACTTAGTATCCTTCCTTATAACTAACTGGCAGGCAATTCAGAAGGCAGAAAGGTGGAAAAAGTATTTTTTTAACTGATTTATTTGCAAATAAAAACCAAAACCAGAAGATCAGAGGGTCCCACTGCTTACCAACTCACCATTAATTCTTTTGTATCTTGTATGGCTTATAAGCAAAGATTTTAAGGAAGAGAGGTTAATGAGTTGCTAATAAACACTCGAGGGAATGTACATTAATTTTGTGGTCCAAGCTAAAATCTGAAAAGTGGATGGATGTGGTAAGCTGGTAGAATGACGAAGGCAAAAGACAACACAAAAGAACAGGAGAAAGAACAGTAGGGAAAGACGGAGTTAAGAAGGGTAAAAATAGTGCACTGAAGGGTATTATCAATTCATTGCATGTAAGTCACAGATTAGGTAGCTTAAATTCTCATTTGTTTCTTACAATCAGAATCTTATTACAGACAAGAGGACTAAGCCATGTATGCAAAACCAATAATTTGCTGTCAAGTCTTACCAGTCTAATGGAAGAATTACTATTAGTTGAAATTATATACAGATAAGATGATGTATAGACAAACTTTCGAGTACCTACCCCTTTCTCTGGTGGTATGTTCAGCCCTCCACTGCCCTCCTGAGTCCTAAAGTCAACATCTTCTATAGAAAGAGGGAGGTTTACAGCAAGTCTTCAGCATCCCAAGTCCTTTACTGAGACGAGTAAGGTGTTAACGTTTACCATTTCTTTGTCCAGACTCTAGGTGCAATTTTGACATGTTTTCTAGCATGCTTTACACTTTGTCCTTTCCTCCTTTTTCTGCGAATCCACATTATGTCTGAATTTACTATATAAGATGTGTGTTATATATGTTGGATGCTGCTTCTTCATTCTCTTAGTTATCTCTAACGGTGATTTTGCCAAGCTCCCCAAGCTGTGGTCGTTTTATGACCAGTAACTGACCACAGCTGAGTTGTTTCTAGCCCTGTGGCCTCTACTATCATCCTGGGCATGTACGTTCAAGGCCTCTTTTATCTTCCCATGCATGCAGACCTCTACACTGTATTTTATGCCAGGGCCATAGATAGTTCTTTCTAACCAGTAAGTTGTTATTACTGTCTTAGCTATAGCGTACATAATGATAGACGCACAATTGTACCAAAGTAAGCAAAAGCTAAACCAGACTAGACAGTAGGTCATTAAATAACTGATATTAGAAGCTAAAACAGTCTCCAGGGAGGTCCAGACGGGCTTGAAGTCTGTGATGGTAACTTGGCACAAAGCCGGTGGCCTGTTACAAATAATGGCAATGCCATACTTACCAGGCTAGGAGGCTGCAGTGGGAAAACAAACAAGTAAGCAGAGACTAAAATACGAGGCAGTAATATGTCAGCTAAGGAGGTAAATGATCTTGGCAGCTATGACTAGAGCTGAAGAACTGGTGAAGAGTTGACACCAATTATCGAGTAAGGACTGACAAGAGTCCAAATCATATTTTTAGCTTTTTTATTAAAAGAAAAAAAAAAAAATTTAGTCCCGACATTAAGTGAAATAAACTGAATATTTTCTGAGTATTCACATAATAACCCTAGCAATCAAAATGCTTTTCAAAGAACTTCTGTACAATTTTGTAAGAAAACACTAAGTGGGAGGGGAAAACTCAAATACATGCTTGGAACAGCATCAATCATTTTATCGGTCTTTGGTTTTATTTGTCATTTACCTATGTTAAGTATATAAAATAATAATCTTTAAAAAGCAGTTCTTTCTTTCACAGAACAGACTATAATTTCTAATATTCAAAGTTAAATCCTGGAAGAGTGGCATTTCCATGGTAATAAGTTGATGTTACTAATACAACATCTTGAAGCGGTTCTTCTGGATATTTCAGGACTGAATTCCTATTTGCACACTACAAAAGGATTAAATTCTTGCAAAACCAAGTCAGCAGCAACATTCTTATTACATTCAGGAGATCTAAAGCTTTTGGCTTGCAGGACAAACTTGGGCTGTCTGGAAGAAGTGAAATTGCAAATACTGCACGAGATTTCTTTCCAATTTTATATCTTAAAAAAACTGACCATCATCAAGGCTTACTAGAATTAAAGCTGTTAAAATATAACCTGTTTTGACCAAAGCATTCCAATGTAACATGAAAAAACTGATAGGATTGTGTTGTCCCTAACAAGTAAATAATTTTCACTTGGTTGGAAGAGAAAAAAAAAATTAATAAATAACTGGCAGTGGAGAAATTTTAGACAGCCATTCTAAGAGGAGATAGAATTTTTTTGTTTGTCAACTGTTTTTTGTCATAATCAGGATATTTCAAGTCCCTTTTTGTATGCAGAGAAAAATGCCAATAGATGTAGTGTTACCAAATTGAGTGAATGCATACCTTTCCAATACGCACCAAAGGTAAATGACTCACACTCTAAAGATGCTGATCAGATCATTAAAATGAAGAACTATTCATTTGGAAGAATGTATCCTACCTCAAATCCTCTCTCACCGCTGATATGAACCTGCATGATCACCTTAGTTCTCACAATTCAATTTTCCCCTCAGAAAAGTAAAAAATAATCTATTTACCTTGCAGCAAAATGGAGACTCAATTAATTGAGACAATTGTGCGGGTCCCAAAAAAGCTGTAGGTAAAGGTTGGTGTATCAGTATTCAGTGCCATCCCCCCTTTTTTTTTTTTTTATAATGAGAGAAGGAAGAGGCCTGATGACCAAATCTCTGCGAAGGGGGTATCATTTACATTCTCCTAATGGGCACAGCATCTATAAAAGCAATACTCTGATTTACCTTCATACTCCTGCTGAGAGAAAATGCAGTGGCATAGTCTAAAGCAAACATAGAGCTAGGACTTCATGCAAAATATTTGCCAATCTTAGATGAAAGGTACTAAATAAATATTATTGCTATTATTACCGTCTGTGGAGAGCAGCACTACAGGCCTTTTTGGAAGGCTGACTTCATGGAAAATCTTTGTCATTTCCATAAAAAATATTATGTTGGAAATTGGTATAGCCTTTATAACTTTATGGGGCCATAAAATGTGATGGTTCCAATATTAAACTGCAGTGAAAAGTAATGTAAACAATATAAAAAGTATACAGGAAAAAATCTATTTATTAATGATACAAAAAGTATTCAGGGAAGAAATCCGTATTAAAGGTTGGAGGGTCCAACAAGTGACGAAGCACTTTACAAATGCTGCTTTTAAATCTTTCCAAAGATGAAAGCAAATTACAAATGTTTCATTGCCATGGTTTTTCACTCATCTTAGTTTAAGCATAGCTGATTTTGCGTCATAGCTGCACTAAATACGCACGCCGGCAAGATAAAAGCTCCTAAGTGTGTACTGAGGACTTCAGGAAGGAGAATCAGCAGGTTACAGAGATGAGATAGGAAAGGAATTAGCAGGTGGTTGGACAGGAGTTTCCAACCTCTTCCTCTCGCCAAGGTTCATCCCACCCACCCCATACCAATGCTTGCCATTGCTGATCACTCACCAAATACCCCTGTCAGCTAAATTTAGTGAAGTTACGCACATGGATTTCACAGAACTAGGGATCGGGGCTGAAAACAAAAGACTAAATAAGCTTTGAGGTTTACTAGTATCTTCTCGTCTTTAAAGACAGACACCCTGTAAGAGTTTAATGGATTGTTCTTACCCAGCATATTCTGTAGACATCTGTCAATTATATCAGTCACTACCACTAGACTCATTTCTCTACAGAACATGAATTAGAAAGAAAAATCTGTGCATCTAAACCACAATTCGTATCCTGTTTCTCTGTAATAATTCAAAAAAATAACAGCCTTTTGATCGGCCAGAAGAGCAGTTTATAATGCTATGCTCAATTTCCTATTACTAATATTTCATTCCCACCTTACACCACTGAGGTATATTATGATCTTGTTTCCTTAAGAGAAGTGAAAAATAGGATTACAAGCATTTCAAGTGATTTTCTCATGAATCACAAACAAACAGCACAAATTCTTTTTCAAAGTAGTTTTCTTAAAACTTCTTTCACTTTTGTTTGTACATATTTAAAATCAAAATATGTTTTGAATTACAAAACCTACTATTATAGGATAAGTTCCAATTTGTTCTGTAAATTACTTGAAAAAGACTAAACCACATCTTATTGATAAGTGACAAACTATCTGCCAAAGTAGCCTCTCTCATTTACTGGCCCAAGTAAAATGCACCGAGGCTCCCAAAAATATCGCAAAATGGCTGACTAAAAGTTACTGTAAGACTGGAGTTCACAAAGGTATTTCATTATAACATCTGTATAAAACTTGTCTGATGGTGTTCTTTAATTCTAGACTGATCTGATCACTGAAGTACTGGTGGACAGCTGGCTGGACATGAACTAGCAGTGTGCCCAAGTAGCCAAGAAGGCCAACGGCATCTTGGCCTGTATCAAGAATAGTGTGGCCAGCAGGAGTAGGGCAGTGATGGTGCCCCTGTACTCAGCGCTGGTGAGGCCGCAGCTTGAGTCCTGTGTTCAGTTTTGGGAGCCACAATCTAGGAGGGACATTGACGTGCTGGAGCGTGTCCAGAGAAGGGCAACAAAGCTGGTGAGGGGTCTGGAGAACATGTCTTATGAGGAGCGGCTGAAGGAATTAGGATTGTTTAGTCTGGAGAAGAGAAGGTTGAGGGAAGACCTTATTGCTCTCTACAGCTCCCTGAAAGGAGGTTGTAGAGAGGTGGGGGTGGGTCTCTTCTCCCAAGTAACCAGCGATAGGACAAGAGGAAATGGCCTCAAGTTGTACCAGGGGAGGTTTAGGCTGGACATTAGGAAAAAATGTTTCACTGAAAGAGTTATCAAACATTGGAAGAGGCTGCCCAGGGAGGTGGTGGAGTCACCGTCCCTAGATGTGTTTAAAAGTCGTGTAGATGTGGTGCTTAGAGACATGGTTTAGTGGCAGACCTGGTAGAGTAGGGTCAATGGTTGGACTAGATGGTCTTAAAGGTCTTTTCGAACCTAAATGATTCTGTGATTCTATGATCCTATGACACTGAAAAAGCAGAGAAATTATCGGATCATCATGCAAGTAGGAAGGCGGGAGCCGAAGAAAGCGGCTCTACTGATGTATAGGATGGCATTGCCGATATCTTAACCAGCAAGGGAACATGTTGCTAGAAATTCAAACATTAATGGAAACAGTCTCACAGATTACATTTCTTTACATTCAAATGTTGAATATCTATTAACAATCTTATTTCATCTGCTGCAAATATAGAAATGTCTTTATGCAATTTGCCTGATCTTTATTGTAAACAAGAAAGCAGAGCCAATAAAATATAGTCAGTTTTTTACAGACTCTAGTAAACATTTCCTGGACTAAAGTTTGCCATGAACTTTGGTTTTAAAACATGTATTTTAAAACCTGGCTTTATACCAGTAATGCCATGTTTAAATGACATGATTCTGAAATTAATAAAATTTAAGTATACCTATTCCTAAAGGTTGCATTTATACAAAAGAGAAAGGAAAATACTTTTCATATATAAGTTTTAACTTATATGACATTTATTAAGACTGCTGCTTTTAATTTTCAAAGCATAAGTTCAACAAAATAAGTATATTGCTCACTGTCAAATATGCTATTTATTTGTTTTTATTAGCTAGGTTTGGTGGCCAATTTTACATTGTTCCAAAGACTGATACAACTGTACTTGTAATTCAGACATTCTTTTAATGTTGTTTTGGCCTTGATATATATCAGGGAACAAAAGCACTGAGATACGGAAATGTCACATTAATTTTCAGATGTTGGTTTACCTTTCAAAAGATAAATAAAGGTAGAAAAAAGAAAAGTAACTTAGTAGACAAATTTTTGTATTGAATATTTAAAAATGTCCAGGTTTGTTGCTGTGATATGATGTATCATAAACAAGTAAACAAATCTAAACTTGCTTCATGAACTATTTTTCCACTCAACCTATAATATTTAATAATGTGGAACATATAGCGATAACCGGTAAGTAAATTAAGCAAGAGTGTTCGGAAGTTTATAGGGGTTTAGGCTGTTGTTAATTGCTAGTCTGAGCAGAACCTGAACTGTGTTGCCAGTTTAAATGTAGGTTGCCATGTAGGTTGTCTCTCTGGGATGGAATGGTAGAGTAGATCTGTGACATTGACTGTCATGATCTTTTGGGGAGCCATTTTATTTATTTCTCCTACAAGAAGGAGAAAGGACAAAGAAGAAATGCCCTGTGGGATTTTCCTTAATGCAGAATCAAGGTCTTTTGCAGAGGTTACAAACCTACTGTTCATCCATCTTTACAGGAGACCAAGGTGGAGGGTAATAAACAAGGAAATACTAAGAAAGGAAAAACTTTTCTTTGTCATCAGGCTTGTTTTCTTTGAACTTCTCTTGACCTACCCACAGCTTCATTTTCTTTGGCTTATCTGTGACAGCAATTTCTCTAATTGACCAAGTGTCTAAGGTTGTTTTATTTTACTTTTTTTTAGCTGTGTATGCTACAGCAATAGTTTTATACAGATAGCAATAACAAAAGTTCGTTGTAGGTAGAATGAGCTATTTACCACCCCAACACAATGTTGTAGTGTAGAGATGTACGATGTTGGGAGCCTTGAGAAGACCCAGGGTGTGGTGTGAAGGAGTAAAGGCATGGGGTGATAAGGGATGGGACACAGGCTTGATGCTGGAGACCACTCCACTCACCAGCGGTCTGTGAAAAAAATACGGAGCTGGAGCTGGACATAACTGGTTCTAGGGGTAGGAGAAAAACCAAAGAAATGGTATCTAATATACATAAAGGGCACCACATATAGAAAATTTGGATGTAATCTGGAACCGTGAACCACTGAAGACAGAGAAATGTGTTTGCATGCCAGCAAACATATATAAATGACCCGAAGTGGAAGGGGAAAAAAAATACAAGAAAAATCATTAGCAAGAACATCATATTCCTCCTGTGTAAGGACTCCAAAAGCTGACTTGTCATAACCCCACCCCACCAGCAACATCAGCGTGAAACCACCGACCTTTGTACCTGGAGGAGCAGTGGAAGGGTGAGCGTAACACCAGGAAAAGAGATAGAAACCAAGTGCCTGTGTTATGATTTTAATTGTATTATTGATACTATTGCAAGACTTTGTGTATGTAAGTACTCTAACCACATTACTATTCTTTGTTTTTCTGTAATAATTACATCTAAACTAGAGATGATTCCTGAATGATGACTGCTAAGATTTCCATTATGCTAACAATAAATTCTCGGCTTCATTTTTATACATAAAGTGGACTTCTCTTGCCCATAAACAAGATTTTGAGTGTAACAAAGGATCTGAGAACTCCAACAGAAGCGAAAAATACAGAAACTTTGAAACACATGGCAAACGCACAGTTCTTTAAATGACATAGCTATTTCTCCAAAATGGCGAAATGCAGGGAATATTACCAGAAGCATATTGTCCGACAGGTACCCAGGCAGTTGAGCTGTGGAGGAAGAGGGAGTTTTGTCAGTGGATTACGATGAGTCTGTGGTACGCTAGCATGAATCCAACTAATCAAAATCTGTAACATCTCCTTCTCGGCAAAACACAAATTGGGAGATTAGCAACAATCGGATAAGATTCTGCTTGAGGCTAGTAACACTGCATCGACTGTGTGCAGACAGCTCCTTCTGGCACTGAAGAAAGTGTCAACAAATTATATATGTAATGCAGGGGCTAATGAGTCCTCCTAGGGTTTTCCAAACAATTTTGGCTAATTCAAGGAGAGAAATTAGAAGTGAAATGATGGCAAAAGCAAACTTACAAGAAACATATTTACACATCATCATAGTTAGAAAAACTATGGGTCCCTAGGTTGCCCAGAGAAGCTGCGGCTGCCCCATCCCTGGAGGTGTTCAAGGCCAGGTTGGACGGGGCTTGGAGCAACCTGGTCTAGTGGGAGGTGTCCCTGCCCATGGCAGGGGGGTTGGAACTGAAAGATCTTTAAGGTCCCTTCCAACCCAAACCATTCTGTGATTCTCTGACATCCATGCTGTAAGCAAACAAGTGTCTTTGCTCTGACAGTTTCACAAAGCATCATTGTAAATCTCTGTGCTATTAGAGAACAACTAATGAAACTAGAAGCTATTACAGAAGAGCAAATGGACTCAAATGTACAGGGATGGCGAAAAAACACTGAGCCACCATGTGAAAAATCTGCGCTTATATCCATATTTACACAACTTAATAAAACCTGCCTCAGTGAAGGCCGTGCTGACCAAATATTAATTTAGTCATTGGAATCTAAACAATTTTTCAAATTATGTGGTATGAAGAGTCCCGGCTAAAGAATATAAATCAACCCTAGAAATTTTTGATCTGCTTGAAGAGCACTCTTTCAATCAATTTCTGTTTGGTATATCTTTGGCTATGGTCCAAAGTGTGAGTTTCTTCTGCATTATAACAGTGTTTCCTGGGGTCCTTCGCTACATGGTTAATATCTGCTTTACTGGCAAAAAAGAAAAAAAAGTATGATGAGTTAATATGTGCATTTTAGGATTCTTTCCACAAACTCGCTCAGATGAGAAATACAAATTTCGAACATAATCAAAACAATTTGGGGAACAGAAAAATCAGGCGAACAGGAAGCCATTGCGCACGTTATCCAGACTGTCTCTGTTGCAAAAAAATTCCCAAGCACGCTGCCTCACCAAAGTTAACTCAGCTAAGAAAGCTGTTCAGTGGATGTCTTTTTGGCAGCTTTCTGCCCTAATTAGCCTCTCTGTGTAACACACATTGGTCCTTGCTGCTCACTGTGAAGGTCCAAACCACTCGCCATTTTCTGTTGTTAAAAAAGGCAGACTGAAACGCAGCGTTCGGCGCGGGCTGTGTGGGTATTCTGTACCTCCAAGGGTCCGCAGCTGCATGTGAATCTGGATATGTCAAAGCAAAACACAGCTAATCTAAAAGAAACACTTGCAGCTTTGACAGTTGCAGTGGAAAACTACTGGAAAAATTAGAGCAGCAGGCTCTAAATACAGGGAAGATGTTCATGTATATCACAGAATCACAGAATCACTGGGGTTGGCAGGGATCTCTGGAGATCATCCAGTCCAATCCCCCTGCCAGAGCAGGGTCACCCACAGCAGGTTGCGCAGGACGGCGTCCAGGCGGGTTTGGAATGTCTCCAGAGTCGGAGACTCCACCACCTCTCTGAGCAGCCTGTGCCAGTGCTCTGCCACCCTCAAAGGAAAGAAGTTCCTCCTCAGGTTCAGATGGAACTTCCTATGGTCAAGTCTGTGCCCGTTCCCTCTTGTCCTGTCACTGGGCACCACTGCAAAAAGACTGGTCCCATCCTCCCGGCACCCTCCCTTTAAGCATTTATAAGCATTGATGAGATCCCCTCTGAGTCTTGTCTTCTCCAGGCTAAAAAGACCCAAGTCCCTCAGCCTTTCATCATAAGAAAGATGTTCCAGTCCCCTCATCATCTTTGTAGCCCTCTGCTGTCCCCTCTCCAGCAGTTCCCTGCCCTTCTTGAACTGGGGAGCTCAGAACTGGACACGGGACTCCAGATGCAAGGAGAAGGGCTCACACAAGTCCTACCAAGACTCCTCACAGAAAAGAAACAGTAGTCCTCTTAAGTGAAAAGGGACCTTGAACAATAATTGGACTGTAAATGAGTGTGCTAGACATTTAAGGGGGAAGCAGACCACAGGTCCAAAGTGGCGCTATTAGACATGGGCTCTGAATGCTGGATGAGCAGAGACATCTGTCTGCAACCCTGATCTAGGGGCAAGATTTCATTAGCACAAATTGTTTTCTAACTGGCAGCTCTAGTTCCTTATGCTCTATTCAGGTTTTTGTTTTTTTTCTTCAATCACTTTTCTTTGTCGCCCTGAGAGACATGGTGTAGCTACAGATGTCCTGCGCAACGCACACCAGCGTTCCGACCCATCACCTTCTTCAGAGAGGGATGAGCTGCAGGGAAGGGAAAAGACAACTGCAGGAAGGAAATTTTAGGAAAAAAGGAAACACTGCGCCCTTTCCTGCTACCTTTCCGCCAGCCCCTCATAAACGAGGAATACGCGACATGCTTGAGCGAAGAGTAGCCGAGCTGCTGTTTGAAAATGTGGTCTCAGATCTTGCCAGTGAAATAGCCTTTCCTCAGGGTCGCTCTTTAACCCTCTTGCCTGCTGGCCCCAACCAAGCCCTCAGAGAACGGACACAACTTTGCACCTGAAATCCCGCTTGCTGCTGACCGTGGTGAACGCTGGCACGCCAAAATTCGTTTGCTCTGTTGCACGCAGATCGTTCGACTGTTGCCTTGGCAGCCAATGTTCTAATGACTGCTGCATCTCTTCCTCCAAATCAGGCAGAAAATAATTTTTGAAAGCGAAAATTGAAATAAGTTTTGCCAAAAAAAAAAAAAAAAAAAAA
>VFFE01009208.1:2303232-2347591 GCA_008921705.1 Burhinus oedicnemus
TTTTGACTCTCCCCGCTCCAGGATTACACAAGAAGGTGGAGTGTTTCTCCTTAGTGTATTTTAGTGTGCAAAAATATCAGTACATCTAATGAATGAGGAGTGAAGGAGCTCTTGTAAAGCTCTGTACGGTGTACATTATCCTGTTACATTAAAAAGTGATTTAAATGTCTTCTCAGACAACAGGACTGTTTCCATCCCAGAGACAACCCAGACCTTTGTTCACGCAGAAGAGAGTCAAATCTCTTCTGGTAGGGACAGGTGGTGGAATCGCCATCCCTGGAGGTATTTAAAAGCCGGGCAGACGTGGTGCTGAGGGACATGGGTTAGTGGTGGGTTTGGCAGTGTTGGGTTGATGGTTGGACTCGATGATCTTAAAGGTCACTTCCAACCTAGGTGGTTCTATGATTTGATGATTCATGAGGTTGTAGAATTTGAGTTTATGACTAATAAAAAGGCAAAAGAGAAGTATTACAGTAGCAATTATATTAATAACAAAAAAACCCGCCTATTTTTCTACAGAATAAAAAGAAACAATAGCATGCATTGCCTACCAGCCAAAAGACTTTTTCAGAGGACACGAATGCTTGCTAGTGCTCAGCTGCCTTATGCACACAGAGTTAGTTGGGATGTTTGGAGTATCCACATACAACCAGTGATGTTTATGCCCATCATGGCCCCTCTTTCTGAAAGATCCCAGCTCACAGATCCAATTGCATACTGTTGCTGTGTGGTACACCATTTCCATAACCTGCACCCGTCCAAATCAGAAGCTGCCTTGCAGTGGTCAAGGGCTGTGACATCGGCTTTGTCACTATTGCTCTATGTAGTCCTTAGCATGAGTCAGCTCTGTGTTGCCATGACTACCCACCACTGAAGGAGACATCCACTCTGCTGCTGCTGGTGTAGTCAGACATTACTGCAAAATCAGCTTTAGTACAACATTGTTGACAATGTCGGGCATTCATGAAAAAAAGTTTTACATTACACTACAAACAGTTCAGAAAATCTACTTTTGTCTCATACCATCACACCTGCGCACTCAGGGAAAATGCCCTCTCATCCTACCATCTTCAGACCTTTTCTTCTCTCTTAGGAACACTAATGTATAGTGTTATCAAAGGAAAGGCAGCAGAATGACACTTCGGCCTTTGATTTACCAAGGATACAAAAATGATCAGAGGGCTGGAGCACATCTCCCAAGAGGACAGGTAGAGAGTTGGGGTTGTTCAGCCAGGAGAAGAGCAGGCTCCAGGGAGACCTTATAGTGGCCTTCCAGTACCTAAAGGGGGCCTACAGGAAAGATGGGGACAAACTTTTTAGCAGGCCCTGTTGCTACAGGACAAGGGGTAATGGCTTTAAACTACGAGAGGGAAGATTTAGACTAGATATAAGGAAGAAAGTTTTTACACTGAGGATGGTGAGAAACTGGCCCAGGTTGCCCAGAGAGGTGGTGGATGCCCCATCCCTGGAAACATTCCAGGTCAGGTTGGACAGGGCTCTGAGCAACCTGGTCTAGTTGAAGATGTCCCTGCCCATGGCAGGGGGGTTGGACTAGGTGGCCTTTAAAGGTCCGTTCCAACCCAAACCATTCTGTGTGTCTATGATTTAGGATGCTTAGCTGGTAGGAGTTCTACATTTTGTGCAAGCATTGGAACACAGCAAAATAGAACTGAGCAAATCAGAATTACTTTAAAAAAGAAATTGAGAGTATCCCAAAGCATGTAAGTATTCAGAGATTGGTGCCTATTCTGGGATGTGACAAATAGTATATAAAACCATGGAACTGTTTAGAATTTTTTCTAATATTGTGATTTTTTTTTTTTAATTATTGGCGATTTGGTGGGTGAACACAAATTTTTGTAGTTTTGTAAGTCTAACAGTTGGTTTCAATTGCTGCCATTGTAAATTGTCCTAAAAAGTGTTTAGTTTCATGCCAGTGGCACTGACTGTTACGTTTGACTCATACTAGTTTGGTTTTAGTTTTTGAAGAAACGTACCTATCCATGGCTTACTTTTGGAGTCACCACTTAACTGGGCAGAGATGATGAAGTCCTGGGTTTAGAGGCTTTGCGACATATTTAACTTGATTTACATTTGCCTTACGTGCTGAAATTGCTGAAACTGACATAGTCAAATATTATGTTCGCTAACTGATGGAATAAATGAACCAAAGCAGCTAGAAAAGCATATTGAAAAAGTTATAGTTCGGATCTAAATTGAATTCCTTGATAATATGCAGCATGACAAAGTTTTAGTGCATTCAGCCATATTTATATGAAACATTCAGCCCAACAGGGACCCTGCAGGTTTGAGAAAATGCTTTGTCTCCATGGTTGAATATTTATTAGAAAGCTGGTGATACCAATCTCAATCCCAAGAGGTAGCACCTCTTTAAGTAGTTCAGTATTCTAAGCTGTGGCCAAAAATAATATGCATTGCCAATAAGCTTGACTATTGACTTGAGTATTCAGATATAAAAGGTTTAAAATTAGAAAATTAAAACATCCACTGAAACGGTTGCTTGAATAGGTATTAAGTGTTGCTAATCAATACAATTCATTTGGTTGTGCAAATATGTATGAAACAGTCTTGTTATCAGTGCAAAACATTTCTCATGGGAAAAAAACTCTGAAGGAGACATTTATCAATTCACTCTGATTAAATCCTGGCTCTAGGAAATAGTGCCATATAAGCTGGGGTTTAGTCAATCAGACTGAGATGAAATCCATATCACAACTTTCCAAACAATCATCTGGATGATAATGCAAAGTATTGCCTGAAGGAAGAAGGAAAAGAACAGAAATATTTGATGACATGTGGTATTTCCATGGATATTCATGCTCTAATGAGAAGAATAGCACATGAACCGCAACTTTTTTTTTTTTTAATACTGCATTATGAATTAATGCGACACCACCGCCACAAACAAAATATACGTGAAAAAAAAAATATAGGGCAGATGCTGATAATTTTTGGAATATCAGGCTTCTCTTTTGGACACCTCTATGTGTAAAAATTTATCCTCTTATAAAGGTTTTGGCTGGCCTTTATCTTGGCACATAAAAAGGCCTAGTCTGAGAATTTAAAATCACCTCATGTTTTTGGGGTTTTTTTGTGCAGTAAAGTGAAACCATCCTCTAAGATGGTAGACTAAATAGATTAACTCTGTCTGTAAGTGTTTGGAAGTGTCTAAATTCCTGGTTTCCATACTAGGAAACAAGGTTTGAAATAAAATCTCAAGAAAGATGTTGGCTGGCTAATAAATTTCTCCTTTTTGGAATATTGTGTAAATATTCAAAGTCGGTGGAACCTTTCATTTTAGAAAAAAACCCCACCTGTTTCTCCTTTGATATAAAATATCAAAAATAATCAGTGTGAATTCTAGAAAGTTTAGAAACCTATTAAAATATTTCAATTTTCTGTTATCCTTTTGAGATTTTCTCATCCTCTGAAGTTACCACTAGAAGTTACAGTAGTTTCTTCGGGACTGCTTTTTTACACTTGGAACTACTGGTTTGATTCTAGCTTTTACTGAGCAAACCAAAAAGTTACTACAACATGCCATTCAGAGGATATTGTCTTTCAGACTGACTTTTATATTATTTTCCTCGAAAACTTCCCGTAACTATTTGCTTATTGTCATAATCTGAGGATCATTAGTAAATTCCCATCTTTTTATATTGAAATGGTTTAATGGGCTACACGGGAGGTCTACAAAATTAAACTAACACGTACTTTACACTCATCTTCAACCCTTGAAAAAAAATTAACAACTTCACAGAAAAAAATAATTCTGCTTTCATCAGTCCGTTCTTAAAAATAATTATTCCTTCTAAATATAACTGGAACATGCATCATCCAAGTAATGATGAAACAAGCATTGATTTGTCAGTTCATATGATAACATTTTAATTTACAGTTCTTCAGCGAAGAGGTAAGGTATTGTTATCGATATTTTATATTACACAAGCACAAAGAGGGGTTCCTACCTGGAATATGGGAAGGAAACATGGTTGTGTCTCAGCACCATGTAACCACGCATAATTTACATGTGATAATGTTTTAGAGAAGAATTCCCTGAAGGAAAGCCAGCGTCACAACGAGATGTGACTACGAGTGTGAGTCTAAGACACCGATATTGTTAATTTTCATTTTATACTTCTGATTCCTTTAAAAAACAAAGCAAAACAAAACAAAACAACTTGGGAAGTCAATAGGGCTTTGTATCACATTTCCTGCTAAACTTTTCAGTTATCATTACGGAGATGGATCTGGGGCATAAATAAACAGTTAAACAGAGAACATTTCTGAAAGCTTTGTGTAAAGATAATTAGATTTGTTTAATGATTATCTTTATGCTGTGGGTAACCCTCATAATTGTGTAATTGATAATCACTTTTGTATTGCTTCTGAGAAGTATCTTGAAAAGCCAAATACGCAAAGTATATTCTTTTTTTTTTTTTTCACTTTCCTCTCAAGCAAGACGTTACCAGTGATCTTACTGGATCAGTTAGTACTACTGGTCACTAGCCCGCCCAAAGCAAGCCAGCATAGAGTAGAACTGCAGTTCCAATAGTTTTGTGGCATCCTAAGCAGGTGGGTTTTTTAATAAAAAAAGAAAATAACTTTAGTCTGATATTAAAAGAATATGCAAAAGACACTAAATTATCAGAACAGAAACGTTTCAAACAATACCAGATACATTTTGGGGAGACAGAAGAACAAAAATACACTTGTCTTTATTGAGGTACATTAATTTGGACAGCATTTTCTTTTGGTTAATGTTCTATCACTAACTATATTTTTTTCCTCCATGTGTTTGTTTTGTTTAAGCAGAAAAGAGATAACTTTAGTGCTCTTTACACATAAGTGTATTCTAATCCATTGAGCACTTTTATATGTAGATAAAAATATGACCTGAGACAAAGAGCATTTAGAAAGCTCATTAAAAAAAAGAAAACACTTCAGAAATGACAAGTGGGTACATTTTCGCCTAGTTGCTCTGTTTATTCCAAATGCTGGTTTTTATCCTGAATATTATGTCAAAGGCCTTTATGTTTTGAAAGCCCTTAGTTAAAATGGACACCAAAACCAATTTGTATACTGCACTGGCCTTAATGAATAAATGAAGAACTATGTCTAGTCAGTGTGTTTTATGAAAACCATAAAGGTTTAGTGGAAAGAATGACATTGAGAATGCTTGCTGATTTTAATTGTAAGAATTGGAGTAATACCATTTAAGAATTATCAGTATTGGAAAGAAATACCTAGTTTTCTACATAATTATTTAATTTTTTTTTAATGTAGGAATAATTCATTTTGTTTGGTGTTCGCATATCTGTATCTACAATAATTAATTGCCACAGATAGGAATAAGAAGTATGATCATCTTCCATGGGTTCTGAGAGATGTACAAGGCTTGACTTGATGCCCACTGACCAAGCAGTGATGATTAATTGTGATTACATGGTAGTCATTATATAAAAGAGCTCTGAAGGATAGACACCTGTGGAATTACATTGGAAGCTAACACAGAGAAGAGGAGCTGAACTGATGCTTTCAACAGAGCGATATTGGTTCTCCTAACTTGCCTTCAAATTCTCATTTTTTATAACTTCCAAACTTTGCTACAAATAAGGTTGAGATAATTTGCCAGCCTGCAAAGAATTTGTAATGTTTAGCATGTTTTAATACACTCAATTCACAGAAGAAAACATTTGAAGCAAGATTTTGCTGTACATCAGAAGGAAATGACAACCGTTATGACAAGATAAGATGGGACAGAGCAATCAGGATACAAGTTAGTTCCAAATCCCATTGATACCTATGAGAACACAATGCAAACATGTGAGATTCTGGAATATTTTTGCTACAGTATTTTTGGTTGTTAAGTTGATATTTTGATAGCCATACTTTCCTCATGGACAGTCCTTGTACCTTCCATTTTCTGCTTGATAGATGTCATGAAGGACAAATCTTCTTACAGTCTGTAGTCTTATAAATGGCCCTGTAATCTCTCTGTAGTAGGATTTATGTGATTAATCTTGCTCATAATGATGACTGTAATC
Source organism: Burhinus oedicnemus (assembly GCA_008921705.1). Lineage (NCBI taxonomy): Eukaryota > Metazoa > Chordata > Aves > Charadriiformes > Burhinidae > Burhinus > Burhinus oedicnemus. The sequence continues at coordinate 2,309,301 of VFFE01009208.1, forward strand.
AGTGGGGAAAGAAAACGAAACATAACTATTCCTTCTGCTAGAAGACTAAAATACGGATAATTTCAAATACAGGAACCCGACCTATTTGTGTCTCTACTAAGTAATTACATTTCTCTGTATACGTCTCTCTCCACCCCCTGACCCTACCTGGGGTCTTTTCCTGCAGTGCTTTTGTCAGTAAAACTCTGAGGCTTGGCCTTCCAAGAGAAGAGGGAACGGTGAAGAAACTGGTACAGCTGCAACTTCTACTGTTTAGCTGGGCCAAGAAGGTTTGCTTAATTAGTTCATGCCCTTCTCTTCTCAAATATGGAGATGAACTTTCTGACTTATTTGCTCTATGTTCTGTTCTTTGTTAGAGATTGATTCAATTAGCTGTAGCAATAGCTTTCATAATTTATAAAACTCAAGTCACTTCAGAGTTTCATTTAGTCCTAGGAGAATAAGTTTTCAGGACTTTCTTCAGAACTTGTACTGTTGAAACTAATCCTTCGACATTCCTAAACCCCAAAGCACCATTACAGTCTCATATTTTTAAGTATAAAACTACCACCACATTCAGTAGTTCAGGTATCTTGCTCTCTGTTTTTTTCAAGAAAATCTACTTTGGTTTATAGGTGTTTGCAGAACACCCTTCTCTGTATTTCTAAACAGGAAAATAATGCTTACAGAATCACAGAATCAGCGGGGTTGGAAAGGACCTCTGGAAATCGTCTATCCAACCCCCCTGCCAGAGCAGGGTCACCTACAGCAGGTTGCACAGGATGGCGTCCAGGCAGGTTTGGAATATCTCCAGAGTCGGAGACTCCACCACCTCATTAATTATTCAAAATACTTTGTAAAAATTAACTACCTAATACAAGTCTTTAACATTTCAATTACAGTGGCATAAACGTGAGATGCAGCAGTTGGGTGTTTGTTTCAAACGTGGCCAGCAGAGCCCTCCAGTCTCTATTCAAGCCATGTTTTTGACTTACTGCGCGCTTTCCTTCTATGCTGTCAAGAACTTGCTCTTGTGCACGTACATGCATATTTCAAATACAACAGAAGGTTCTAATACTTTCCAATAGAATAGAGCAAGTGGAATAGATCTTTCCTTCCATAGCACTATCCAATTGATCATACATTTATTTTTATTCTGCAGAACTCAAGATTTTACTTTTATCTCGTTGACTTAAAATTGGCACTCAGGAAATTAGATAAAGAGAAAAAAGATATTACTTTTATGCAGTGATAACATTCCTCTTTTTTTTAATACAAAACTGTTAACATTTAATTTTTCTAAGAAATATTACATCAAAAAATAGTTTCCAACACAAATTAATGACTGTGACTAACAGTGTTAATCAAGCTGTTCCAGGCCTTTTGCTCAGACATTCGGTTCTACTTCCTGATTTTGTATCTATAGTAAATTCAGATTTTATTCAGTATCTTCTATATACCTAAGCCTAGTTGTGACCACTCTCCTTATCATTTCTACAGAATAATTATGCAGATCCTTTATTTCTAATATTGGTGAGCATATAAATTTCATTTATGAAAATAGTATCTGTAATTTTTTTCAGCAATACTCTATGGTACAGTAAGATAATTTACAGTGTACTACAATATTTCTAAGTTCTAGTAATATTTTGCTTAGCCAAAAAAAAAAATCGAGGTGGCTCACAGAAAACAATACAAGAATGGTTAAAAACAGGGGATTAAGTGCTGAATGGATCATAGCCAAATTGCTTTAAATCAAAAGAATGGTATTAGTTGTATTCAAACGAGTAGAAGCTGAAACAAAACTAATGAAAAGAGTTCCAGTTCCCAGTCCCAGAATTACCCACAGGTTTGATCATATGCTTTATTTTGTTGTTTTTACTCTCCTGCTGAGCGAATCCTGGCTCCTCTGAAGGCCATGGCAAAACTCGTGCTGACTTCAAAAAGAGACGGTGCTGAAGCCCTGAATAATAAATAGCCCGAAGCAAACAGAAGTGCTTATAAGGAAAGGTGTTCAAGTCTGCTAGAAGAGAATAAGGAGAGAAATTGCCTCCCTGAATCTCAAAATTCATAGAAACAGCCTTTAGTGTCCTTGTTTATCAGTAAAAGTTTAGGTATGAGACAAATTTTTGGCTGAGATTTGTCTACGGATTCAGTTTCACATAGTATTCCACGACATACCGGAAAAATTGGCCAAAATCTTGTGGGATTCTTCAGTCTTATCAAATGCACCTAAGAATGAAATGGTATATGATTGTCCAGTTTTTCTAAGATTCTTTTTCTTTAAGGCTTGTCACCTCATTAACAAGGCTATGGCTGTAAGGTTTTGGGGCACTAAATGGACCAGGGATGGGCATCTTCCTGTTTGCAATCTGATAAAGAATCAAAGCTAGGAATAAATTGCTGTGATCAAGAACAATCAAAAAAACCTGTGCCTAGTTCTGGGCTCCCCGGTTCAAGAAGGACAGGGAACTGCTGGAGAGGGGACAGCAGAGGGCTACCAAGATGATGAGGGGGCTGGAACATCTTTCTTATGATGAAAGGCTGAGGGTCTTGGGTCTTTTTAGCCTGGAGAAGAGAAGACTCAGAGGGGATCTCATCAGTGGTTACAAATACTTAAAGGGAGGGTGCCGGGAGGATGGGACCAGTCTTTTCTCAGTGGTGCCCAGTGATAGGACAAGAGGCAACGGGCACAAACTTGACCATAGGAAGTTCCATCTAGACCTGAGGAGGAACTTCTTTCCTTTGAGGGTGGCAGAGCACTGGCACAGGCTGCCCAGAGAGGTGGTGGAGTCTCCGACTCTGGAGACATTCCAAACCCGCCTGGACGCCGTCCTGTGCAACCTGCTGTAGGTGACCCTGCTCTGGCAGGGGGGTTGGACTAGATGATCTCCAGAGGTCCCTTCCAGCCCTAGTGATTTTGTGATTCCATGAAAAGTCAATCCAAAATTAAGAAAAATTTTAGATTGGAAGCAGTAATTTTCTCTGCCCTTCAGATGCTTTAAAACCCCCAAAAAAGAGATTAAAATGTCACTCAATGCCTTTTTAAAATGAAAAGTCTGGAGCTTTTGTATGATTATTATGACCTCACACAACTATTGGAGCATCCAGTGACAGGTCTAATTTTCCTCACTTCCTCAGTGGAAGGGAGGTGGTATAGACAGACAGAGACAGATGACAGAGACATCATACAGACATACAGACGCTTTTATTTACACCCTACAAAGCCATTTTTATTCCCATTTCTTTTGTGACAGTTGGGATGAAAATGAGTAAAGGTGATGGAAATTTTCGAAAAGTCCTAAAAAATCACCTCCTTCTTAACTCCACTGTACCATCTTTAGTGCAGGCGTTGCGGATCTGGGCTGGGTATTACCATACACTTAAGTTTTGCAATCTGTTCCCGCAAATCAATTTTACACAGCTTGAGAATATGGGCAAGTTTGTATTTGCGCTATAAAGATGTTTCAGAGGGGAAAAGAATGAAAACAGTGTTGTAGCTGCAAACAAATCAATCGGACTGTATTAAAACTAAACACATGATGCCAAAGATGAATGTAGAGACAGAAACAGGGACAGAGATTACCATGGGGTCTAGACACATACAGTGATTAATCATCACACACGTCTGGAAAAGAAAAGCACGAGAAGAAACGTTTTTTTCTTCTGGGGCTAGACAGTCTAGATAGAAAGAAGATTATATTATGTTCTCCATGGATGAAGGAAAAGATGAAATGGATATTAACTGTCCCTCATTTGTACCAAGCCAAAAATTTGTCTTTCGGCTAGCTTTATTTTTTATTATTTGAAAACAATCCCATAATTCACTTTTAAATTCAGAACATAAGTATATCTGTTTCTTTTTCAAAGATTCATTTCAATTTTAAAATCATATTAAATAATATATTGGGTTTGATATAGCAAAAAATCAATTTAATTAAATCCAGCAAACCTGAATACAGGAAAGAGCTGCAATACTGGGCTTTTTTTTTGTTTGTTTTTTCCATAGGTTTTGCAATTACAGTATAAAACTTATTCAGATGTAAGTATCACCGAATGCAGTTTTAATTACTGGGAACACGACTCTCTTTGGCTACGCAGGATAAGTTAAAATGAAAACAGCCTATTTAGATGTTTTTTTGTGCACGCAAAGAATACTGAGACAGCGCTATGGTGCTCAGAAACTAACTGATGAATTTTCCAGCTTTGGAGACAAATTTTGCCTTCATACAGAGGCTGATAAAACAAATGCGTCTGTAGCACCATATGATAAATAGAACCTATTAGTATGAAAAAATAATTCTGCAGAAATAGCTGTGAGGATTAGGTTATAGGAGCATCTACATGCCAGCTGGGGGCAATACACCCGATTTATTTATGATTATTTGATAGTTACAAGGTTCATGCCGGGGGGGCGTATATCTATCTAATATTTTATTTCTTCTTAATCTAACCTCTTTATAAACTTCCCAAATACAGATTTTGTTCCAGTTTTGCCACAACAATTTGTCCAGACAAGTAGGTGCCCCCACTCCTTTCTTGTGCGTGGATAATTGAACATGGAGTAGTTTGCTCGGTATGTGCCAACATCAGAAGGTTTTTGCAGGTCTATTCCTACTGCAGATAGAATCACAGAATCATAGAATGGTTAGATTTGAAGGGGACCTTAATGACCATCTAGTTCCAACCCCCCTGCCATGGGCAGGGACACCTCCCACCAGACCAGGTTGCTCAAAGCCCCGTCCAACCTGGCCTTGAACACCTCCAGGGATGGGGCAGCCACAGCTTCCCTGGGCAACCTGGGCCAGTGCCTCACCACCCTCACAGTCAAGAATTTCTTCCTGAGATCTAATCTAAATCTCCCCTCTTTCAGTTTAAAATCATTCCCCCTCATCCTACAGCTCCACTCTCTGATCCAGAGTCCCTCCCCGGCTTTCCTGGAGCCCCTTTATGGACTGGCAGGGGCTCTAAGGTCTCCCTGGAGCCTTCTCTTCTCCAGGCTGAACAACCCCAACTCTCTCAGCCTGGCCTCACAGCAGAGGGGTTCCAGCCCTCTGAGCATCTTCAGGGCCTCCTCTGGACTTGCTCCAACAGATCAATCAGAAGGTTAAATGTGAGAAAAGTTGTGGGCTGAGATGAAAACAGTTTAATAGGAAAAGCAAGAGCTGCACAGGAAAATAAGGAATTCATTCACTACTTCCCAAAGGTAGGCAGATATTTAGCCAGCCCTGTGATCATCTTCGTGGCCTTCTCTGGACCTGCTCCAACAGGTCCACGATCTATAGATCTACACAGATCTATTCCTAAAATTAGCTTGTGCCAGTTGGATCCTCTCTGGAAGTGTTCATCACCTCCAGGAGTTGTGTTTGAGCTGACTACTTAACCAGACATGCTCCAGCCTGCTTTAGGTTTCTTTTTAACCTCAGAAAACTAAAGATGCAGACGATGTATTGCTGTAATTCCCAAGAGAGGGAAGGGAAGGAGCATACGTGTGGAAGTATGTTGGACTCCCTTTCATATTTGTACATATCCGGGAGAGGATTTCAGGTTTTTGTAGCTGAGTTCGGGGCAGGATATATGTAGGGGCTGGGATAGGGTTGGTGGTGGTTGTTTTCTTATGAAAAAAGTGTAAAAACTTTGTGGTTATTTACACTATTCTTTCTCTTTCTCCCACCCTGCTCAGGTAGCTTATGTGCTGTTAAAGGAGAACATGATTTAAGACTCATTTTAAAATGTCTCTAGAAATGACATAGTTATTGAAAAAAATAGCGGTGTAAGCCAGGTGGAAAAAAAATAAGATGGTAGAATGAAATACCTCTGAGGACAGTTTTGTTGTACAACATTTGGCCTTAAATAAATGTATGGGCCTGCTTCTGAAAATATATTACATATGTCAAAGGAACAGTAATTAAACTGCTCCCTCTAAGCCTTTTTGATAGGCCATTTTCAGAATGAATGGTTGAGGCTGAGAAAGGGCACTTGGCATTTAAGAACCCTACCTTTAGGATATTATTCTCCTTGCTTTCTCATGCTCACATAATTTTACTGGTTTTCTACCAACTTAGAGCAATGCTAATATCCACTATTTTTGTTAAAGAAGACCTGTAAAATAAAAATGACATGTCACATAAATGTAATTGCTTTTGTCATTAAAAAAGAAGATCAGTTAGTCGCATCTTATATCAACCCTGAAGAAGAGAGATATGTAGTGGGTTGGTCATGGTGAAAATGGCAAATTTTGCATTTTGTCATTGATTAATGGAAACTGACAAAACCCACAGTCACTTATACTAAATCACTCAAAATAATTATTACCTGCTTAAAATGGTGCTATGGTGCATAAATAATAATAAAAAAAAGCAGTGTCTGACCAAGACCCATAATACGTTTCTTCAAATGAGATAAACAAAATGAAATGTGATGGATTGAAGTCCTAACTTGTATTTAAGGAAACTGGTAGGTTCTAGAAACTTTTTACTAAAACTGATGTAACATCATTCGTGTTTAAAAGAATTATTTTGACCAATATTACTGTTTCACATGACCTGCATCTTGGACCTAGAGTTCCACTTTATATTAATGTATACACTTACAATAACCTACATGTATATAAAGTAACAAAAATTAAATTAGTATAAATAACTTCCATTTCCTTTAATAATGACATTTCAAGAAAATAAATTGTAACAGAATGAAATAGATAAAATTCTGTGTTATCTCTAGGAATTATTTACAAAGTGACAATGCCAGGTGACAGAAAAGTCTTTGCTTTCTGTATTCTGCTACTGGACATATTTTACATGAATTCAGACAATCCTCTCCCTATTGGAACGGTTTTATACCTTTATGCCATTTCTTTTCTTAATTGTGTATACCACACCGCAGTTCATTCCCATGGACTGTACATGTGTATTTTCAGACTGTCTCAAACTGATATTTATATGTCTTATCTATTTATTGCAATAAGGTGTTTTATTCGTTCTTTAACATTTTCCAGTTCTCAGAAGATGATATAAGTGTGTTGGAAGATTGCACAGATGCAAGCATTTTTCCTACTATGTTTTAAGATGGAAAAAAATCTGTATCTATTTATTAATCTTTGATTTTTAACATAAGAATCCCAGGGTATTTGTTTTGCTCAATGCTGTAGCAACAGGTATTAGATTTTATATGCTATAACAGTGGCAGTAATAGAACCCCAGCACTCTTGCATAGACAATAGTCTTTCTGTGGCTATCTTAGAAACTTCTGAGTTTCTTTTCTTTTAATTTTGCTTTTGGATTATCTTTCTTAAAACTGCGAAGTTTAGAAACTGTAAGCTACAAACACTTCCAATACACAGTCCTTAGGGATACACCACAATAAAAATTAAAGCCATCTTTATTTGCCAGTCAGAAACAAAGGACGTCTGAAGAAAATGGAGAACTGAATGACTCTGCAATTACATGCCTGACACAAATAGCCAAAATGAAAAGTATTACAAAAAGTGAACAATTACTGGAACTCAGGGGGGAGACAATGGAATTACAATACCAGAAATGCTAATAATCCATGGTTTTGTCTTCCGTAAGAACATAAATGTTCTTCCAGTTGAAACAAAACAATACAGACCTTTGATTTCTCTTTTGACAAATTGATTCACTCACAATGTTTTAAGAGTAATAAAAAGAATTCATAGGAATCTTTCTGTTAATCACAAGAAATGTAGTTATAAAAGCAAAGAAATACGACAATTCCTAAGAAACAGGTTATTGTGACCATGAAAAAGAGTATTTTACATTTTCCCCTTGGAAAAGTACAAATTTCTAAAACCTTGTGTCATGTGACTGCCACCCACCATCCGCCTGCACATTTGCTTTCATGAGAGCTCGCACAATTTCAGCGAGTGTGTTGCAAAACTGAAGTAACGCCATCGGATCCAGGCAGCTCCCGCATCTCCGGCAGGGAAGTTAAGAAGAAGTTTGTGAAAAACAAACACATTCTTCCCCCATTTCTCCTTTTCACAATCACCTAGTGCAATAAGACAATTCACACTAAAGGTTTAGAGTCCTTAAAGGTACTTCTTTTTGGTTATTTTACGTGGATATTATTGGTATATGGAAAGCATCAGTTTTTTAATTTTCATTTGGCTCCTCGCTATACCTGCACATATTTGCATTACTTATAAAATTAACTAGTTATTGATATCTGCTGTTATCTCTTAATATGAGTTATTATTTTTTTCACTTACTACTGTGTAAAAAGTGTGCTATTTAATGCCAGCTTCTTTTAAAAAATGAAAAAAATTGCAAAAGCATGCATTAATCATCTCAAAGCTCTCTGTGGGGAAGTATCTTTCCCTCACGGTGTTCACTTGCTGTCTAGTTAAATATGCTTAATTTTAAGCAAACGCCTAAATCTTTCATTCCTTTCAAATGAAAAGTAACATGCAATCAGATGTCTCCGTGAAATGGTGAGAGACAAATGTCTTTTAACAACTGTCTGCCAAGAGATTCCATCTTTGTAAGACCAAAATTAGGTATGATTTTAAATGCCGCAAGCCAACATTTATGGCCATACTTTGATATGGAGAGAGAAAGCTGAGACATGGTGCAGGAGTCTGCAGAAAATTAAAATATCCTCAAGTATAGAAAACTGGTATATGCATATGAGCTGGTAGACACCATTGTCTGCGTAGCACCATTAACTACAAATGGGAGCATCATTAACTAGTAACCTTGTTTCACATTAAATTCAGAAAAAATGCACTGGTTATTGACTATTGTTTTGGGGAAGAAGGTTGAAGCAAGTTCTGAATACGGCTATATCAAATCTGCAACTCCATAGGCAAAGAATTAATCCTACATTGTATGATCTGGGCTCAGAGACACTTTTCACTGCTCCAGAGTTATTTCAGAAAAGGTCTGGTTTTCATCCTCACTCTTTAGTACTGCAATCAGCTGGAATATTAATATGATCAATTTCTTTTAAAATTATTTCAGCAATTATTTTCTTTTCCTCATTTCCAAGGGAAATACACTGCATAGAAATTTTGCAGAAAATTCTAAGGCTTGGTTGTCCTTGGTTCTTTTAATAATCATTCAGTGTAGATCTTTTTACTTTAAAATTATGTTGGTCTGTTCAACTGACAGAGACTGCAATAACTGGGTATTGAATCCACCTAATAATTTGGGATGGAAAATTTGATTAGAAAGAACTCATTATGGAAGCTCATGTTAGAAGAACATTGATTCCTATTTACAAATTATGTCCTGCCCAGCTGCATGGTATAAAGTTTCTAATTCTCTGGACTGTATAAAAGTTTTAAACTTCTCACCGTACCATATGATGCAGACACTCAAAAAAATATTCATCATTTTGTTAAAGGAAATGAGACCTTGTGAAACTCACACATACAAGATATTATGCTTCTAATAGTTCAGAGGCATAACTCCTGGTATAGAAATCTTAGTTTTTAGAGGTAATTTCCTTTTGTAATGAGACTAGCGTCACATATAAAAGATTTCTGTAAGAGTTTATGATAGAACTTTGCCACTGAAGATTAATTATTAAACTGGGAGGGGGGGCAGGGGGAAGGGTTTTTCAATGAAAATATTCTATTCTATTCTAAGAAATTCACAAATGAGATTTGCAATACTCAATTTCAAGGACAAGAGTAGACCTAGATTTTAGAGTATATTTGTGTTTCTACTGTCTCTAACTTGAGTCCTGTAGATGGTTACAACACATAACTCCAGAAGATGGAAAGTCAAAAGCTAAGGAAAATAAGGCTCAGTATTTAAATTATTTTCATTGAACTGTGGAATGGTTCTCTGAAGATGCTCTTTTCTCAACCCTGAAAATGAAGGAGAATGTACTCTTGGGGAGGTACAAGGAAAAACCTTGGATTTGTTTGCTTCCCAGCATACAGAGTCCGTAACAGTGGGAGATTACTTTAATCGTGTGCACATGCTAAACACAGCTAGCTGAGCTTTGAAAAGAAGGAAGTCCCAAAAGAAGGAAAAGAAGAGGTCAGGATGAATCAAAGTAGCAGAGAAGATTCTTCATGACAAATATCGCACTCTAAAGCTGCAGCCCACAACTTCTCCACTGAGAAGAGAGTTGCAAAGCTGGTGAATCCACGTATCTCCTACCCTAAACCTACAGCAATGCCTCCCTTGATCCCATCATCCACTTGATCCTGCTAGTGTGGAAGAGGCATTTAACCTTTTTTGTGAACTGCAGGAGCTCCAGCAAAGGCCTGAGGAAACAAATGGGTTGATGCCTTCATAATCCATGTCTTCAGTGGTTTCAGTGCTTTTGAAATGGACATATATCTCACACCTTCTAAAGTTATGGAGATTTTGCTGCAGTAAAAAGTAGGAATTAAATGGCAATAAGATTTATAAGTTTATTAGTATATATTGTTAGTGAGTGGACAACTACATGACTGAGTATAATAATCAAGTTTTCAATCATTTTAGTGAAGCCTGAATACTAGTCACAAGTACCTTTTTTTCTTCTATATGATACTAATGGCAGCAGTTATTAGAGGGAAATCTGTCATATTTTATTACAAAACCTACCTGAAGTCAGGTTTATTTTAAAATCCTTGTGAAAAAAATGAGGCTTCAAAAAAGCGATTTCTGGAGATTCTTGTTTAGGTTGGATAAAACCATAACAGAAACCAGTACCAAATTATTCTTTGCTGTATGTTTCCACCCTAATTTAAAAAAAATAACACTGTGTGTTCTGCCCAACAGCCTACATTTTATATGTGAATATTACGCCAACTTTGTTACCATTTTAAAACCAATTCTGTTAACAATGGCAAACACTAAAAAATATTTTGTCTTCCAGAACTGTATGAGTCTGTATTTCTTCTGCTTGCTTTTCTTTCTGACAGTAGAAAAAGAGGATTTGCACTTAAATAAATCTTTGGACTATGCAATCCTTGTAGTACTTTCGCTAGCATTCCTGGCTATAACAATGCAACAAACAAACAAATATATAAGAAACTGAGAGAGAAGAAAGACTTGCACCTCAGCGGTTGTGATGAGACACAGCAAGAGAAGTGAGAGGTACCTTCCATCTTCTTACAACTTCTTTAGGGCCACAGCAGGATATAAATTAAAACAAAAAAATCTGTTCTGACTGATGAACTCTGCGGCTGTGTACACAGGTGTAAGCACGTACACATACACAAAATTGAAGCAACTACTGTAGAACAAGAGTCTCAAATGCCTGTCCCATCTGCAAGGCTCGTAAGGAAGTTGTTTTCCCAGTCAACTGTGTGATACCCGGTGTTCTGGGAGACTACAGTATAAGGCTGTCATTTTGTATTTGTAGTAAACTACACAACTGTATCAGGTTTGCACGGCAAGGTTTTTATTTCTATGGGAAGCTGCTAGAAGCTTCCCCCATGTCCGACAGAGCCAATGCCAGCGGGCTCCAAGATGGACCCGCCACTAGCCAAGGCTGAGCCCATCAGCGATGGTGGTAGTGCCTTGGGGATAACACAGTTAAGAAGAGGGGAAAAAAACCAAACCGGGCAATTGCAGCCAGAGAGAGGAGTGAGAATATGTGAAAGCAACGACTCTGCAGATCCCAAGGTCAATGAAGAAGGAGGAGAGGAGGTGCTCCAGGTGTCAGAGCAGAGATTCCTCTGCAGCCAGTGGGGAACACCATGATGAGGCAGGCTGACTCCCTGCAGCCCATAGAGGTCCACGACAGAGCAGATATCCACCTGCAGCGCGTGGAGAACCCCACCCTGGAGCAGGGGGATGCTCGAAGGAGGCTGTGACCCCGTGGGAAGCCCATGCTGGAGCTGGCTCCTGGCAGGACCTGTAGCTCCATGGAAAGAGAAGCCCATGCTGGAGCAGGTTTGCTGGCAGGACTTGTGACCCCATGGGGGACCCACGCTGGAGCAGTCTGTTCCTGAAGGACTGCACCTTGTGGAACAGACCCAGGCTGGAGCAGTTGGTGAAGAACTGCAGTCCATGGGAAGGACTCTCATTGGAGAAGCTCATGGAGGACTGTCTCCCGTGGAAGGGACCTCACGCTGGAGCAGGGGAAGGGTGCGAGGAGTCCTCCCCCTGAGGAGGAAGGAATGGCAGAGACAATATGTGATGGACTGACCACAACCCCCATTCCCTGTCCCCCTGCACTACTTGGGGTGGGGGAGGAAGAGAAACGGGGAATGAAGCTGAGCCTGGGAAGAAGGGAAGGGTAGGGGAAAGGAGTTTTAAGATTTGGTTTTATTTCTTATTACCCTACTCTGATTTGATTGGTAATAAATTAATTTTTTTTTTCCCCAAGTCGAGTCTGTTTTGCCCATGACGGTAACTGGTGAGTGATCTCCCTGTGCTTATCTCGACCCACGAGCCTTTCGTTATATTTTCTCTCCCCTGTCCAGCTGAGGCGGGGAGCGATAGAGCTGCTTTGGTGGGCACCTGGCATCCAGCCAGGGTCAACCCACTGCAACGACTGAGTAAAAAGTCCAATATGGCTGGAAATGCCCTCAAATGTACTCGCTGTGTAAATACACTTCCTAACGTGCTTCTTTACCTCAGAGGTTTCATATTGTTGAAGGGTAATATCACAACTTTTTCCCATAGTCCACCTTACCAGGTAGAACTACTCTACCCAGGGTCATCTGCCACTGACTAAACGACAGAGTAACTAATAAATGAGACAGAAATACTTTTCTGTTCACGTGGCAAAGGGATTGATGAGCAAGCTGAGCAGAGTTTGCTGCCGTCGTAAGACATGCATAAAAAATATGAATCACTGGAAAGATTTACTATCCTGATCCATGCCTGTGAGTAATTCTTATTAGTGTTAACCAAAAGCAAATGAAAGTGACTGCTCTTGTAGGTCTGATGACACATTCTGTGGGCAAAACTTTACCCTTTGTTTCGGCACGCCACACGCCCTGAACCACTGGAAGCTGCTTGTTGGCTCGAGGGCAGAATGTAGCAGTTGGGGTCTAGAGTGGGCGGTCAATTTATTAAATGTGCTGTTAGATCGTCAATTTGAAGTGCCAAAGCATATCTCAGGATTACAGCACTACAATTCCCACCAAAATCGACGGGAATTTCATGGCTATACGCTCACATATTGCTTCAAAAACCTGCCTTTAGCTTCCCAAAGCAGGAAAGGGTGTGTTGATTCAAATAATGTTAATTAATAAAAAGTCACGTAACTAGCTTACAATAACATCAGTGCTAAGACTTTTGACTTTGAAGATTTAGTTGAAAGTATTTGAGGCCCAGAAAATTAAAGACAAAGAGCAGAGCAGTGTGAATCAGAAAGAGATGATAGAGGAACAGTAAATAATGAAGGAGAATGTAACTAGATAGAAAATATAAAGAACATTTAAAAGACTAATAAATGACAAAGACAGTTCAATGCAGATAAATGTAGAACAGTGGTGACTTTGATGAGTCTTTATAACACAACTGTGCATACATTATAAAATAAGAAGAATAAAAAGTGTTTGAGTCAAAAGAAAACTGTGTGTATCATTGATGTAGAAAAAGAAAGCTCGCAGACAAGTCTTAACACATGGATGAATGATGACTTTGAGAGAGTCTTTATGGCAGAAGTCTGTTTTTCATAAAGTAGAAGTACGAAAGAGTAGGAGCTAAAAAAAAAAAAAGAAGAAAAAAAAGATAAATTCTGCATGGACTCTAAAGTATGAAACAACCACAGCAATGTTTCTGTAGAGGAAAAATATTGATGTAGATGAATTGGTCTCACTACATTTCTAGTGCTGATCTGACCATGCCCATTACACAAAAGCAGTATTTACAGGAAGGATTGCCTTCTGTTTGGCCACTGTGCAGTGATTATTTCTCAAGTGTTTATTTATCATGAGCAGTAAAAATGCAGTGGCAGCGATAATAATGTTCACACACAAAAGACACAGACAGGGGAAGAAAATAGATATAAATATATAAAAAGGTATGGAGGAAAGGAGAGGAAGAAATCAGAAAGCAAGTAGAATGAAGAGACAAATAGAATGGGTAGATGGAAGAGACAATGAAGTAAAATTGATATTATTTATTTGTATAAATGTAGAGGAAAAAAGGAAGAAAAGTCTAAAAACACACAGCTTAGGCTCAGGTTTCCCTACTTTGTTAAAAAATCACCGGCTTTGAACAAAGAGATATTTTGGGCCTACTTCAATCTGTATATTTTCCAGAACATATCCATACAGTGTGGCTGAAATCAAGGACTGCTTACTCCAGTGTCTCCTAGCTGACCACAGGGGCCGGTGGCTGGCTGGAGCAGGGACAGCCAAACCGTGCATCTAACCCACAAGATCCCTGATACCCAACGTGATGCTCCCTTTCCCTCCCATCTAGTGAATCTCCAGCTCTCCGTGGCACCATACAAAAATTTCAGTCAGGAATTTCCCTTGGCTTCAACCCTTGTCATCACCGTGGAGGTATGTGACTGAACATCTGAAGACCATGAAGATCACTGAACCCAAACTCAGACTGGTTTTTGTAGTGGTTTGGCTAACGTGTGATCTGGCACCCTCTGTCTGTGGCATTTTGGCATCAGGCTGGTGTCAGACTAGATAGATAAGCTCAAAATGCAATTTCCAGGTTGTCTCCTTTCAGGTGCAGCAATCTCTTGCTGCCCCTAGCAAAGTCAGAAACTGTTTGGCCTTAAAAAACATGGTGCTTTAGACACATGGCCAGAGGTAGACCTCAGGCACTTGGGCACTAAACAGAAGATGCTAGCGTTTCTAGAAGCACAATTTCTTTTGGGGTTCATGGCATCTAAATGGACATGTCTAGAAGTGTAGTTTTGGGTGTAGGCATCTCAGTTCGAAGAGCATCCCATGCTAGGCTCCTGAATCATTTTACAAAAGTCATAACTAACGAGGACGCTTCTTATCTGAGAAAGCTACTATATCAGGTTCCCTACAGAGGTACAAAGATACTGCAAATTAGTTTTCATTCCAGTTCATAATTTCAAACTTTTTTCTTGTAATTATGTGAGAAGAAAATATCTGTAATGAAAATTGGAATTCTAACATCACTGCACGACTCAGGGGCAAACCTGTCTTTTTTCTACGGCAGTCTAACTCTATTTGAGAAGCAAAGCAAATCACCTTACCAAACTTACGTAAACCGGACTGCACTATAGTTCCATTTTGGCAGAGATGTTTTTCTGTTGAGTCTGGATTAGTGGTGTTAAAAAAAAATTGGGTGCCCTCAGTGTGTACTATCCTGGATTCTAAAATATTTACTAGGGGTTCTGTGTGTTTAACTTGCCCTGGAGTATAGCTGGTATGCTTTAGTTCCAATTTTTTAATGATACTACTACTCCTGCCAGTAATTTTTATACCAGCTGCACTGGACTAATTATGTGGTTTTCTCAAAAGTCTATTTTTGAAATAATTATGGCCTTTGAGCATATAATAGACAGCAAGCTTTGGGTAGGCAGGAGTAAAGAACTTTCCATTTGAACAGAAAAGTTGGCATATCCGTGTCACATCCTCATTTTCAATGCATAAACCTGTACACCACCTCAGGGTGCCTATCTAATAAAGAATTGCTCCTTCATATTTATGTCCACCTTCATTTAGTTGTGTTTGTAGATATTTTTTTTTTTGATTTCTCATTAACTGCATTTTGCAAAGCTTCTTTGACACAAATGAAATAAATACTCAGCACTACTAACCGTACAGTGTAGAATCATTACTGGTGCATTGCGACCAGAAGTTTCTCTTCTCTAATCTCCCTTACTGACCTGAAATTGCTGAAGAGCTGAGGCTTGTACCCATGCATGCTACGAGGTCGCCTTAAACGCGATGCAAGGCTGTCTGCAGTTTGAAGAAAAATTGTAAGAGTCTGCTTAGTTGGTGGCTTCTGTTATTTTATAGAAATTAAGTGAAATGTGGAAAATTACCATGTTTGCAAAGGTTTATTCTGGGGAATGTGTAGCGGTACATTTCAGAGCTTTGAGCTGATCTGAGCCACATGACTCTTTTAAAGTTAATGAGAAAGTCACAGCTAGAATGGCATGTGATAATCTGAAAATTTACCCCTTACTGCCTCTTTAGATATTCTGTGTCATATGTTATGGTAATAAATGGTTCTCAGCATGAGGTTGATTGAAAGGGGTACTGCTGCATGAAACAAAGAACTCGCCTTTTCTTCACAATCTCTGAATAATGTTATTAGCACACGCAGGGTCAGCTCTGAGCATCAGCAACCTTTGTGACCAGGGAGCCTGGAATTACATCGGTGCGAGTGAACTTCGCCATACTTTCATAATTTGTCTTTTCAAGTTGTGTCTCTGAAAAAGAACCAAACAAATATATGGTCTTTTTTCTGCATTACTGTTGACTACCTTCACCGTGGCTCTGCCATGGCAAGTTTCAAGGCCTATACTTTTCAAATTCTTACAAAAAGTCCTCAGTCTTGAAGAAGTCTAGAGAATATATCAGATTGAATGGCGAATTGATGTATATTGCTAGTTTTGAACAGTTACTTCCAATACTAACTTTGATGACTGCAGGGCGTTGGACTCGATGATCCTTATGGGACCCTTCCAATTTCAGATACTTTATGAATCTATGATCATCAAAGTAGGGAGGATCCAAGATGCATCCACATGTGCAAGGGAAAAAAAGACACAGTTGAGGAGGTTCTGGATTTTTCTTGCTATTTCAAAAAGTTTAAAAAATAACCAAGATGAGTAAAATCACCGTTCTCCAAAATAATACAACTTTGTCATGGATGCTTGTTTTTTTAGTCTGCCAAACCAGTTTTAAATAGATAAGAACATGGGTAAATTAAGGAAAGGACAGTTTGATCAATCCTTTCTTGTACAATTTGGGAAGGATCTACTAATTTAACACACAGCATGTCAAAGAGAGGTTCAAAACAACAGAAAGTAATCGCAGGAGAGAAATTCCGGGTTTGGAACCAGGTAGGCCTCTTTAAAAGTCTCTAGGTCTAGCTGCAGAGATTTCCAAGGCATTATTCTAGAAAATCTGATTATGGAAACACTACAGATAGGAAGCAATATTCACCACTCTAGTTCTCTGAGGTTATTTTAGTTTAGTGTGGTGTTGGTATTGGAACTGAAATATGTAAATAGTACAAGACCCGATTGTGGGCAATGTTCTCAGCATCCTATTTAAAATATCAATTTAAACAGTAGGGGTTTGTTTTCCTGTAATCTACAGCTGCCTAAACCTGCAGCTGGCCCAGAATTTAGCGGTGAATGCTAAGTGTATTTTGTTTTGTGACATTAAAATTCAGCTTGCACTACCAAGTTATTTATGTGTCCATACAGCTTTTCATTTAAAATTTTAAAGTATTCTTAAAAAAGAGAAAATCATTATGGCAAATGAAGAAGCAAGTAGTAAAGAAGTTTTTTACATAGGAATATGAATTGACTACTGCAATAAAAGCCGTTTAGAAATAGAATTCAATTATGTGTTGTCTAACTATATGAATCAGAAATTTGCTCTGGACAGCTATGACCAATAATATTCACTTTTAAGAAAAGTACGATGCCTAAAATGTTAAAAGGTGGAGGAACTATCTTATTAGTAGAATTTTCACTCTTCTAATACAATCATTCATCCCCATGAAAATGAAAAGAAATAAAAATCAATACAAAAATTTAACAGAATTGGAGGGCTTTTTTGTTAGTGACAGGTTAATGTGTAATGCCTGTGATTTGCTCACCTCAGCTCTTTCCCACAGCCCTCCCTCTTTACATATATGCTGCACCTTTTAGATCCTATAGAAGGTCATATAGACTGCACTTCTATTTCTTATTTAGATTCAGAGGACTGTTGATTTTCATCCTGAATAATATTGACGAGTGAACTATTCCTGCTTTGGTGCCTTCATTATTTTCATTTTTTCATCTAGTTATTACAACATGCTTGAATGAACATTGAGAAAACCACCAGTTACGGCTTTGTAAACCCATTAAAATATCACCGTCCCACAGTATATTCCCCTACATTCAATCCACCTCACCAGAGGTCTCAGTAAAAGGTACTTTTTTTGTTGCACAGACTCAATTTCGGTCTGTTAGGTGTGACCATGTCACCCACAGCGCCCTGTCGATGACAGTAACAAGACAGGGATGTGTTCCTGTCTCTGCAGGCAACTGGTAGTGGATCACAAAGCAGGTGACAGGTTGTGATGGTACTGGTCTGTCCTACACCACGAATAGTACGGGCTTTACCTTGGGTTTCCTTTCTCCTTCTAACTCACCTCAAGGAAACAAAAAAAAATCTTTTTAGGATTTTCAGTGACTGCACAAGGCATTACTTTGTTACTTCAGAAGAAAAAGAATTAGCTTTTATTTAGAAAATGCTAAAACCCTGTATAAAAAAAGTAAGCTATAGTTACAAATCCAGACAGGCAGTTGGAGATGGACACCATGCTATGAAAGCCGTCTCCCCAGGTTAACGTAGGTCTGTCCTTAGATTAATAAATGCACTCAAGGGAATACATAAACTATGTTGAGGATGTTCTGTTCTCACTTTTATCTACAATTTTAGCCACCTGGAAACACCTTCATACTGAAGATGAGTTAGAAGGCTGGAGACGTGTGCCCTAACTCTTCCCAGGGTTTCTTAGCCTGGAATCGACTTGTTTCTGTAGCTTCCAGTTTG
Organism: Burhinus oedicnemus; assembly: GCA_008921705.1. Lineage (NCBI taxonomy): Eukaryota > Metazoa > Chordata > Aves > Charadriiformes > Burhinidae > Burhinus > Burhinus oedicnemus. The sequence goes on from VFFE01009208.1 coordinate 2,327,923, forward strand.
CATGGGAAGGAGGCAAGCTGAGCCTGCATCTCCTCAGGACACAGATGAAGTCAACACCTTTCTAAACAAACAAATTCATTGTTTTCACATCTACTCAGCTGCAGAAATGCATTTCAGTAAATTAATTAATTTGTCTAAAATCTTCTGAGAATTGGCTATTGTCAAGTCTTGTATGGAGTCCAAAGAAAATGAGAAAAGCTGGTTTCCAATGTTTCTCTAGACCCAATTAAATTTTGTACACATTCAGTTGTGATGAAACATCATAGCTCAGCGTAGCTGAATATGACAGCAATTCAGTACTGCCTCATTTACCCTTATCCTGGAATTTACTGTGTTCAGGTAGACCTTTAACAAGCTATAAACCTCAGACTTTTTTTTTATTATTTTATTTCTATTGTTTCAACTAGAGGCTTTTATTCCAAAAGTTAATGCATATGTACATTAATTTTGTAACACAAATTCATGCTAATGAGGGTTCCTGCTCTTGAATTTGTACTAATACTATCCTAAACCATAAACTTCAGCTTTTTGTTTTTCCAGTCTTCAAGATTTTTTGTTTGAAACTGTTTGGTCTTGGTTGTGTTATTGTATTGCACTTAACAGTGTGTTATATACAGTAGTACAAAATAATCGATGCAATAAGAGGCAAGATGAAATATTGACCAAAAGGTCCAGATCCCATTTTTGGGGTTTTTTTTTCCCGTTATCCATTTGTTTGGATAAAATTTGAGTTTAAAACATCAACTTCTTTCAGGATGGAAATCAAATTGTGTTTACTCTTCCCACCTTCGTGTTGACTTAATTGAACATGTTAAAAGACATAGGTTGGTTCCCTGTGAACAGATTTAATAATTACATGGCCTGATCTTTCCTCTCTGCTGGGCTCATTTGTGTCCTTTATTTAACATGAAAACCCAACAAAAACCTGAATGAGGTGAGAGAACCTTTGCTTTCTACTTGTGTTCGTTTTGCCATCTCCTGTCTTCTCATCTGTGAAACCACCAGAAAACAGGCATTTTAAGCCAGTTATGTTTAATATGTTGAGCAACCTCTCTGTCTTTGCAGAGTCCATGAAACTCCCTTTCTTCAGCTGCAAGCCCCATGTCCTCCTGCATTTTCACTCACTAATCAGTTTCCTGGACTGTCCTTTCTCTGTCTTATTCGATTAAGAGAAGACTTATGCCAAACTATTTTGTGGTGAAATGTGATTTTCACAAGAATATTCCCTTTGGTCTTCAGGGCTTTAGTGGATATAGGAGAGCTACTATCACAACTTTAATAAACTTGTCTTTGAAACTATTGAGTTATGTCATGTGAATATTCCCTTGGGTCTTCAGAGGTTTAGTAGAAATAGAAGAGTTACTATCACATCTTTAATAAACCTGCTCTGAAACTACTGAATTATCTCCTTTTCCAGTGTGTAATGGTGCTTATATGTGGAAAAAAATGCCTGGGTTGATGGGTTATCCTGAAGAATGGATTTCATGCATAATCTAGTCAGCATGTACTCCCTTGGGTTCAGTGGCTGACAGTTTCCCTGGGTCTACGCTTGCTAGACCAATTTGTGTTCACTTGCTTTGCTTGAGGAGCTGGTGACAGTACTCCACAAAGACCAGACAATCTTCAGTTTTCACACTTGGCTGGATCTGATTTAAGTTTGATTTATCCCCAATAAAACTTATTGAGGCAGAGAATTTCTTATTTGTCCTTATATTTTAGTAATTCCACTGTTTCTTGCATTCACAGAGTATTTCATAATTCTTTTCAATTCAGTAAAAATCTCTCTAATATCCAAACATCACTGTCATTTTATTTTGCAATCATTTGTCTTTGTCCATTAGATTTCGGTTTTAAAGTTACATGAATTGAGAAGAAATTGGTATCATTACTTTTTTTTCTTAGCTCTTGAACAGTCTTTTTATTTGGTATGGTCAATGTAACCAACCACTCTGCTTCATGACCAGGAGCTATATTCCCAAGACATACGTTAAATGCAAGTTCATTTCATCTTCATATTGCATTTTTATGGTTAAAATGGTATTTTATTATATCAGGATACACTAATTCCTTACTTAAATGCTGCATTTTAAATCAACCGGGTTTGTACTTTATTGTTTTCTTGCATTATCAGAGTCTCTGAGAAGATTTTTGTTTAGAAAAAAGTATCAGAATTTCAATATATTAAGAACTAATAGGTTTGATCAACATAAATTTAGCTACTCATTAATCTTTTTATTCTCCTCTCAGGTTGCTTATTAATATTAAGTCATTTAATTTTCATAACACTTCTGTCTGTTTACCATTCCCATAATTCTGTTCTTCTTGCCCCTTTCTCTGCCTGCCTAGCTTTCTAGGCTTCTCCCTCTTGCTGTGCAAGCGCTGACATAATCACCAAACTGGTAGAGGATCAGCAAGCACTACTAGATTTTTGAAACGGAAGAAAATCATGCAGGTCGGTATGCTGATTTTCCGGGACGTAAACTGCATCCATGACTACCAGCTTTTGAAATGACATTTAAAAGAGTAAGTGGATGAAGTAGAAATGCAGACATAACATGCACTTCTGGTTAATAAAATGTAAGTTAGAAATAGTAACCTGTGTTCTTAGCTCATATGAGTTGTCCACAAAATGCTATTAATGACTGGAAACTATTATTATCAGACCATTGCCTAGTTCTGTAGAGATGGAGCTCTTACTGTGCAGACACTTTTTTGAGTGTATTCACTACTGACTTATAAAATTATATGGACACTTAAAATCCCATAGGAATTTTTTTCTCCCCCAAGGATGAGTATACAAAGCCTCTTGATCCACACAAACCAAAGAATGTGAATTTTACAAAAATTTAGTCATATAGTTTTGACATTTCTCTTTTCTCCAAGCCAAATACTAATGCAATTCCACAGATCCGAAAACCAAAAAATAATAAGGAAAAAATCATAGAACCCTATCCCCCCAAGCAATCTGCGAATGCTGTCAATACAAATGTGTATGTACTTAGTACGCGTTTTTGGTGGTACATACCGTATTGCTTATAAATCAGAGAAAATTGTAGGCAAAGCTGATGCAGCTGTTATCTGTGAAGTTCCTGATTTAAAATCCCAGTCATGGCAAAACTCAAAAGATACACCCTAGTCATGTCCTTAGGGGTCAGTTTATACTGTAGTCAAAGGTTTGAGTTCAAGTTACAACAATGCCTCAATTACCGGATTAACTGGCTTATTTATAACAGTGGGGCCAGGTAGCACACGCAGCAGTATCGATACGGCAGCTCAGGCTTCAGTGAGATGAAATATCCTTACTCTTCCCATGATTTCACAGATGACTTTGGGAGTCTGTGAAGGCACAGTATTCAAACTAGCTAGTTTATTGCCAGTTCAGCTATTTCTAAATGAATTACAATCACACATGGAGTAAATGAATATGAATCAGTACTATACAGTCAGCTAAAGCAGTGTCCTGTGCAGTATTTTGAAAGTATGATTAACAGATGTATATAGTTAGAGAGAATTATAAAACTTTTACTGTGGTCTTTGAGATGACTGATATTCCTAGAGACAAGTGGGTAGGAGAAAAGGCTTTGATTCTCTACTCCGGAGCAGATGGATGGGAAAGATGATAAGAAAATCAAAATGAAAGGAAGGACAAAAAAATGTAAAACAAAAAAAGAAGAAAAGTTGATCAAAGGAGATGAAGACAGAACAAGTAGAAGTTTAAGAAATCTGCAGTATCCTTGAAAACGGAAAACGTCCCAGTCAGCACAGTTACCGTGTTTACTTTGTTTGTTTGTGTGTTGAAGAAGCATCCGGGAAACCAGGTCAGGGAAGGCTGCAGGCTGCCTCAGAAGCCCACAAAAGACAGAGACATTTCCTTTGTTCTACATTTTGGACCTGGATCTAACATGCATGTTAAACAGCCCATTTAATCCAATTAAAACTGGCACCGACATAAAGCGCAGAGAGAAGAGGGTGTACCCTCCCTTTCCATGGATGGTCGGTTATTCCTGCCCCTCCCCAATCTCTTCCATGCCTTTTATCGGTTTTCTGGGGGAGTGCTGATGGGTTCGTTTTGAGCTAGTTCACCGTGCCTTTTGCTTTGAGATCTACAGCCAAACGTAGGAGGGAAGCGAGACCAGTGCCTCTTTTGGCGGCCAATATTTGTCTGTACTGCCCTAAAATGACTGTCGAATGATGGGGCTAAGACAGGAGGGAGTTCTCATATTAAAGTAGTATAACACAATCTTTACCATAAAAGTATAATTTTTTAAGTGATAATCAAATAAATGAAAAGGTCTAGCATGCATGCGTAACAGCTGTTAAAACAGTATAGTTATATAAAAAAACTTAAGGTACCTGTACAAACAAAAAAAGGGACATTTTTATTTCCAACACCTCCTTCTGCTGAACAATAGCGCATCCAGAAAGAAAAAATAGAGATAGCATCCAATTAACCTTCAAGCACATGGTCTTAGATAAAATCCATCTCATTAATTCAATCTAAATGTCAATAGAAGTACAGTTTTTGTACTGAATCTTATATCCAAAAGGAAAAAAAAAAAGAGTTTTAAATAGAGTCTAAGGATGACAGAGGGAAAATGCAGCTCCTGGGAGGAAAGACACAGTGTTCTCACCTACTTCTGCGCCCACCCATGGACTGCCTAGTAAGCTCTTTGCTCTTTGCCACATCCAGCGTCCACCCCTTTTCCTGGCAGTGCCCACATGGTCGTCTTTTTCCACCTCCCTTCTCCATCCTCCCCTGGCCTGGCTGCAGTGCTCTCTGCCCACCATGCCCCAGCTCCAAATGTCCCTTGTACGACACACAGGACCGAGGAAGACTCTGCCAAACTGCTTCTAGCGCTGTCACGTCCCAGCTGCTGGCAGGGGGGAGTGACTAAGGATCGCAAATTCCCTCGGCATAGATTAAGACGAGATAACAGTCAAGGTCCATACATAAACATCAGCTCTAATGGGAATATAGAGAACCAGTGTTTTGTAGATATTGGCACTGACACAATTATATCTACCTAAGCTATGCGGAAATCAAGGTAGGCTTTGCATTACTTAACAACCCGGAGAGAAAAGAGAAAGAGAAATAGAGAGGAAAAGAGAGAGACAGATAGAGAGGAAAGGAGAGAGAGACTGGATCACCAGTCCTGGATCCAGCCTTGGACCTGCTGACGGGGAGTATTGGGCGTAGAGCCAGTTCCTCCTTTCTGACTTGTATGCGCCCCTGTTTATTTGCCCCAGTCCCTAAAGTGGTTGAGACACCAGTACTTTTGCGTTTTGTCTTTTTCTGGCAAGTCAAGAGAAGTGAAGACGTGGCAAGTCAAGAGAAGTGAAGATGTGGCAAGTCAAGAGAAGTGAAGACGTGGCAAGTCAAGAGAAGTGAAGACATGGCAAGTCAAGAGAAGTGACGCTAGGCCCCTCCCCATGACTTCCATTGTGTCTTCTTCTCAGGGCATTGACCAGGCTCATGGTATGGTCACCTGGGGCTTGGCACTTGCAAGTGCCTAGACATAAGAAGCAAGTAAATTTTTGGACAGGTTGAATAGTTCGCGTAGGGTTGCTTTATTTGCACCAGAGAGCTCATCCCATCCCAGGCACTTGAATTCCTTGAGTCTTGTGGCAGTAGGGAAAACGGCCGGTAGCGTCACAATCCCTTCCTGCGGTTCTGCCTGCATTAAAAGAAACCCCAATTTATTAGTGACATCAGTTCTTGAAAGCAATCCACATGTCATGCAACTAGCAGTCAAAACAGAATAACTGTATTTTCCAAGGCAGTTTACGTTTTAGTCAGGTTTTCGAAACAGTTAACGAGCAAACAAGCAAACAACCCAGCTAAATGTTCCTCCAGTGTATGCAGAAAAAAACAAAATTCTGCCTTGCGTTTTGGGTGAAACGATTAAGGAGAAAGAAAATTGCTAGGGAGTTTTCTGTTCTATTATTAAGCTAGTACTTTTAATTGCATTTCTGTAGCACTTGTTTCTTTTCTGTTTTATTAATTGTCTGGTAAAGGAAACTTGCTACCACAAAGCAACATGAGAGCACCCGCCTTATTAGTGATTTTTTTAAAGTACCGCTTGGGAATAAATCACTGGCTTCGTATGAAACACGGCTGATGTAGAAAGACCTTTTCCTCTGTTTTCCTTAAAGTTTTAGACCGTGTCTTAAATGTATTTATTACTTAATGATTGGCATAAAGGCACTTATTTGCACAGCTGGGATAATGCCTGTTCACAGGGACTCAGAGTGATATATTCTGCAATTGCAACTAATCTATTTTATCTAAGTGTTTGTTCTCAGAGGCCAATGTCTGTCTGGAAAGTTCTTGTGTGTTAGAATGAATGTTATTTCTTTCAGTGGTTTCTATTTATCACTCTGCTGTGGGACACTGCTGGCAATTTAGAAAAGAATAATGCCCTCCAGGTTAGAGACCAACAGCAGGAGCTGCTCCCATAAAGACAAATGTACTAAAGATTTATCTGTTTACCTATGTAATTTTTCCCTCTTTAAGATACCGAGGGATTTTTGTGCATCATTTGCTACTGATTTGTAAGAGGTCGTTGTCTAAAGCAAAGAAACATAGCACCTTCGCCTTCTCTTACCAAAAAATTGCTCATCTTTTAGACAATCTGAAGAGAACGGAAATTATTTTATAGCGAAATGTATTTGCGGAGCTTTTAATGAAGCTACTAAAACATATAATTACCTTAGTGATCCTGAGTACATTAATGGTTCGATTCTCAGTGGAATTGGAGGGGCAGGGCAGGGGAAGCAGCTGTCGTGTTTCCAGGAGCTATTCCCAAGCAGTATAGCGAGGCTGTCCATTTAAAACTTCCACTTACAGAAAGTAATGATAAAAGTCTAAGAATTAGTGCAGTGTTGAATTAATAAGTTAATTATAGACTTAATTTGTTTTTGTATACTCAGCTGGCATACGGAATCCTCATTAAATCTAATGACAGGTTGTCTTCGGCATATTTTTTATTAAAAACAAAAATAACGAATGATTTTAAGAAATATTGAAATCAATTTTAAAATTCAGAAACATAGGAGCAACATCATCAGTTGCAGATTTTAATTTGTTGGCACTGGCAGAAGCATTGCATGAAAAGAAACTTAAAAATTGACCTTAGGTATAATATTTTACATAGGTAATTTTTATATATATAGACTTGTATGTGTGTGGTGGGGTATACATGTAAAATTACATGAAAAATGCAAAGATAATTAAAGGTATCCTAGATATCTACTTAACAGGTGGCATGAGTATTTTTATAGGAGACGTATTTCTGGGTGATGATTTTGAGCCCCAGATTCTGACATATGGCAAATACACCTGGTCAACGTCACCTGAGATGTTACCGGAAAGTCAAATTAAGAACTTACAAAATAAACCTAAACACTTGGCTTTTTTTATCAGCCCTTAAGCAGTGCGTTATGGTCTTCCTGAAAGAGATCTAGGTGGTTTAGAAGCTGCTGCTCACCAGTGTTTTTCTAGTGACTGAGTAAAGAAAATGGGTCTGTCCCTCTTTCCAAAAGTCTGCTTGGAGAAGGAGGTTCACTTGGTTTCTCATATCCAAAATCTTCTTGCTAAAGAAAGGAAAAACTATCTAAAATAATGTTTGGAAGGGTGATTGAAAACGAATAGGCCAGCTAACAGGATGGAGTAAATCCATCCTGGAAGTGTTTAAAGCCAGGCTGGATGAGCCTTTGAGCAACCTGGTCTAGTGGGAGATGTTCCTGCCCATGGCAGGGGGTTGGAACTAGATGATCTTTAAGGTCCCTTCCAACCCAAACCATTCTATGATTCTATGATTCTATGGAATGGGGAACTTTGTCACCGTCACACAGTTGTCGTCAGAGTGAGTGAGAAACAACCAACATACTGCAATTACAGAAAACGTATCTGTTTTTCAGGTCTTACACAGCAACCAAGTTTAGACTGCTTCTAAAATGAGTCTGGAAATTAAACTTCATGGATTGTATCCCTGCAGATAAGTAAAGGAAGAATGAGAGTTTATGTGTTAAACAGCCAGGTTTTGCTTTTTCTTGAACCTTTTGCACCTATGCAATCTGATGAAAATCAACATGGTAACACAGCTGTTACTTACTTCTGAATTTGGTTCTAAACTCATGTAACTATGGCAGTCAGCGGTTGCTTGGTTATTTGCCTCTAATAGCTTATATCAGAAGTGTTTTTCTGATTCAAAATCAAAGGCCTTAACCCAATGAGATCTTCTAAAATCTGTGTGAATAACTGTATCAAGCATCAAACAACAAATGGTTTATTAAAATTGATGTTCTTTTGCATAATATTCCCTAATTTAGAGCACTTAATATTTTTTTTCCAGTGCAATGACTTAATTGATTTTATATCACTGTATTCTGTTGAATGATTTATGTTTAATTTCTTGCTGTCCAATTAAGAGTATAATAGATTGTAGTTCATCGGGGATACTACATCTTGAGCAGTGTTATCTCTTCTGAAGGTGAGAGTCAGTCTTCATCAAGCCAGCTTTAAACTGATTCAATCCTCAATGTTTGACATCCCAGCTGTAAGCCTCCAAATTATCTTCACAACTTTTTATTTTATTGTAAGTGGTCCAAATACTATATCATCTGTATTTGGATTATAGAATTCAAGAAAGTAAAAAACAGCAGAGGGCAGAGGTGGGCACATTTATTGATGAAATTGAAAACTATACTAAATTGACCTTAATTTGGTATTGGAAAGTAAAGTGAGAAAAGCATAATGTGATACAAAGAGGACACTTTTTATTCTATGGCTTCCCAAAAGACTTCTTATCGCTATTAAGAAAAAAAAAAAGGTGTGATGGTGGTGGACCAGGAGGCCAAGATGCTACTGCAGAGGATTAAGAGACCTGTAGGAGATATAGGAGAAGAAGGGATGATATTTTATTTTAAATTAAAACAATTTCATGTGACTTTTGGTGAAATAAGTTTATAGACACTGTCTTCAGAATGCTACTGGTTTTTTTATTGATGTTACATTTCAAACATGGATATTTTGGGGCAAGAAGAGAAGAGTGTTCACACTGTCTTCCAGGGAAAGGAGTGATTTGAAACTACAATTAAGGGAAAAATCTGGAAAATAAAAATATTTTAGACAAGAGAGAGTAACTAATGAAAGGAAGGGGGATAGAAAGACAACAGAGAGGACTGGGAATTTTTTTTGTGACACTGTAACACAACTATCATTTGCTTTAAATAATAAATAGTTCCACAAACACTGAAACTAATAGAGTTGTGTTTCCAAATGATTTGTGTTTCATCGAATGGCTTTTTAAATGAAGTAAACTAAGCCTGCAGCATGTTTCCAGCCCTTAGTAAACACTAGAGAACTCACATGAGGAGGGAAAGAGAGAAGGAGAATGAAAGTGCGACGATGTCTAATAAAGTTCAAACTTTGATTGAAGCTCTTCCAAGAATTAAAGCATTTATAACCTCTCTCTCCTCTCTACACCCTTCAACACAAAAATGCGTGTATTTGGTAATAGTTCAGTTCATCCTCCAGTCTTTCCCTTACTGTAGGTATCACTATAGCTTCTTCCCTGCCCCTAGCAAACTATTTTCACAGAACTTGTAAGAATGTAACATCTGAAAAATCTATCTTTCTGTCAGATTCGCTAGAAATTGGCCAGCCAGTTCAAAAGTGCTGGAGGAGCAGGGACTGCCGTGCTCTCCCAGCTGCGTTGGTCCACGAACAGCCTGACTAGCGTGAACTTTTTATTCAGGAAAGAAGGAGGGGAGAAAAAAGGAAAAAAAAAAAAAAGAAAAAAAAAAGGAAAGAAAACAGCAATCATCCTTTGGGAAAGTTTCACTAGTTTGTTCATTTTTTTCTTCCATTTTTATGAAAGACAAGTCTTACTTTTGCTAAGTCCTGGTTTGTAATGTTTCCTTCTGGTGAGCTGGGTGCAGAGATTTCCTTTTGAATCTGTTTAGCAAAGCATTGGGTTGCATCCCTGGCCAGCCAGTTGCCTGGTTCACGCTGCTCTTCCGTTCTGTCCTGCTGGGTTGCCTTGCTACAAGTGAAAATAATTCCCTGTCCTGGACCCATGCTGTATCAAGGCGTTACTCCCAACAAAGACGCCTGCACATCCCAGGAGCCAGAATTTTCTGAGTTCGTCTTGGGAGTAGCGGTCTAACCGGAAAGCTTGCTCCTCAGGGGAGAAAGGGAGCTCCCCACCTTGAAGAAACAGCTCTCATCGCATAACGTACCCCAAGTAGAAAATGAAATTTAATGCTAGACCATTTGAGATCCGCCCAGTTTATTAAAAAAGACGGCAGATGCAGGGGTACTTGGCGCTGAAAGGAGTTGTTCTCACAAGAATTCTGCGCCCTCAGTGCCCAAAGGCAGCTGTGAGCCCTTCAGCTGAAGGTGGGCACAGGAGGACAGGCCACCGCCGTGACATTCTCCCAGCCAGACGATGACTGTGGAAGTGACCCCAGCAAATCCGCGCCCCACCCCGCCAAGGGAACGGCTGCGCGCAAGGTCCATCGGGGCATTTCAGGCATGACGCCCGTCGACGCTACCGTTTCTGCCTGACCTTGGCGCTCAGCTTCGTTCTCCGTCCATTTGCAACCCCCTTGGCCCCTGCCTTCCTCCTGAAACAATTTTCCTCTCCTCCTGCCCTCCCTCTCCCCCGGCTCCTCTCCCGAGCAGGAGACTCTCCCGCCGTTGCCATAACAACAGACAGCAACCTGGCCCCGGCTGGGCACTCCTGCCCTTTTCCTTAAAAATTCAACCTCATGGAAAAACATTTGTGTCTCGTTCTTTCTCCGGAATCCTTTTCCCTCTGGCTTTAACAGGAGAAAGACTCACTCTGCTCTGCGTGTGGCCACTGTCCTCTCTTACTCCTTCTCAAAGCACTGTTTTCACGCCACAAAGAAACACGGATTTGGTGCTTAATTATCCCCTACTGAGCTTCCTATATAACGCACTCGGGAGGGCGCACCGCTTTGCAAGCTTGGCTGTAGGAGTACGTTTATCTTTGCCATCCCTGTGCTCCTCTCCGCAATCGCCCCGCCGCATCCGTGCCACCTGGACCGGATGCGGGCGGATAGGGAAGCACAGCTCTGCCCACACCAAAGGATAAGGAAAGGCGGAGAGCCGCGCTACGAAGTCATGGTATCAGACAGTCGCAACAAAAACCTCCTCTTCCCTCAACTAATCCATCAGGCTGGGAGAGAGCAGCTGGGTCGTGCTTTCCCAGCCACCGAGAGCAAACTTATCGTATAATTCTGCAAAGCGTCTGTGCTGCTTCATTTTGAGTCTTGCTTTACGGGGAATAAATTTCCCACCTGAACGCCAACACAGACACGAGTCCATAGGGCTGTATAAGAGTATTTAATTTTAGTTTATCTTAATCTTGTAGCCTAATGTAAATGTCATTCTGGCACATATGATTTAGATGTTAATCGGACTTTCAGGTTAATTCCCGTTCCTGGAACCAAATCATGTCAAAATGCAGATGGGGAGAGTTATTTTTGACTTCACCCATTTTGTCCTTTTACAGTGTACCTGGCATTGTCCTGACAGCCAAATTTCTGGAAACCTCCAGAATTCTGGAAGCCTCCAGGCCTTGGACCACTTATCACAGCATAGTGAGTAAGGGCTAGCTGGAACAGCAGGCAGAAAACGTCAGGATCCCAGAGCCCTCTTTCCCCTCACAATTTGGACAGAGAGCTTTTTAGAAACTCTCCAATGTGCCAGGGCCCAGATATTATCGCCACGGAGTTCAGTTCTTTATATTATCTACCCGCTGCCCCACATACAGCATCTCTGAACCACAGAGAGGTGTGGATAGAGAAGGAGCAGCAGAAACGTTATTCCCTTTGGTCGGAATTTTTTGCCAATTTTATATTGACAGCTCCATGGGAAAAAAAATATGTATATATAACTAGATATATATAACACAATATAATATATTTATATATAGGTAACTATATACATATAAAAACCAATATAATATATTGTTAGTTCCATTAGCTCCATGAGTCTTTGGAGAAGACTTTCATGTAACTCAGCATCCTCTGCTACACCTACATCTTGTAGGAAATGGTGTCTGGAGGTAAACAGCATCCGATTAGCAGCTGTACAGGTGCCAGCTCAGATACAGCTCTGTGTTCAGCGAGAGCATGCCTCCAAAAGCTGTAAGACGTGTGTCTTGTGCTTTCTTTATAAAGCCATTAAAGATGGAATGTCATGGAAACACATCTCATCAGCACTATCTGTTTCGCTAGTGGAAGATGAAGCTGCAGGTGGTCCTCCACCTCCGCGCTGTACTTTTTGGATGAAGAAGACCACAGCCATAATCGTTGTTACGGGGTGATGGGAGCTGACACAGAGGGATGCTGTATAAAGTAACAATTCATCCCACTACAACGCCATGATAACCACAAACTCCAAAAAATTATAGAAGAACCAGTGGCCTTAGGAGGATCTAAAAGTCCTGGTACAGAAAGAGGAGAAAGGGGTGTTGCTTACACAGCTAGGAACCGAGACGTGGCAGTGTGAGTTTCTTGTTACCCTAACTTGAAATAAGAGTTGAATTCCCCAGGCTTGACGGAAGACCTTCAGCTCATCTATTTAAGCAGAAATCATATGAGAGAAGGAAACATGCGTGAGAGATGTACATACCTAGCTCACATAAAAATCACGCAGACAATTATTCTGTTCAACCACGGGCCCCTGGTGGGATCCCCAGGGATTGCAGGGGCTCAGAAGACAGCAGAAAACGGTTTGTTGCGGAGTCTTTTATGCAGTTAAGTAGAGGCAATTTTCTGTTTGTTTGTGCCCATCCCTTCTGCTGAGCATAACCCCCTTACTGATCTAGCCATGTACAGCTTTTGTAACATTAGAAACATTAATTTCTAAAACTCTGGCTTTAACATTACTCTGCATTCCGGGAATAACACCTGGTGGTGTTAGAATAAGGAAAAAAAAAAAAATCTCAGTGTTCTGGCAAGCTACTAGGGAGCACGTTACAGGGTTTCTGGAGGGATTCATTTGGCAACCTCAAAGTGACTTCTGCGCTGCTCGGGGCTATATCAAAAGAAGAGAACCCAGAGTCGAAACATTTCTGTCCCCCAAAATGGGTCTGACAGCCCTGTTTCGTTCAGAATCCGAGTCCTAAGCACTGTTAACGTGAGCTTCTGTTGCTGGTAATAATGTTTAACAGGGCTTCTTTCAGAGCTTCTCCAAACCTATCACATCTGGTTCTCACGGAATCACCTATGACTACTATCCTATCTCAAGGTCTCCAGCTTCGGTTTTAGAAAAATGAAATGTGATTGTTGCACTGTTTTTACTTCACAACAGGAAAAAGAGAGTTTATTTGATGTTTCAGTACATTAATAAGGTAGAACTGGTAGCAAGGAGCAGAAAAGAAGGCACAAAAGCTTAATCCAAGAAAACAGACACAGGTAAAGTGTAAATAAAACAGAGTAAATGGGATTTTTTCCCATTCTTGTATTGATTGAGTGGGCAAATTAAACTCTAGGGAGAAATTGTGTGGGATGAACCAAACCATTATTTTTTTTCTAAAGATAATAATAATAATAATAATAACAACAACAACAACAACAATAATAATAATAATAATAATAATGAATAATAGTTTCAGTGCAAAAGGTATAACTCTTTTTCCGAACTGGAATATTCTACTTTTAAGATAAATAAAAATTTCCATTTTAAAAAAAAAGGAGCTTTCGAAGCAGATTACAACTGCTTTCGGCAAATGTCAAAACAAAATTGTCTCACAGCTTTTCATCCAAAAATAAACTGTGGCAATTTGCTAATCACTTGTCATCTCCAGTGACAAAAGAAATTTGTAAACCTACACTTGGACAAAATGATACAAAATACTTTGTTCTAATATTAAGGATAGAGGGAAAGCAGAGGCAAGGAAAAGGGGTATGAACAGCCCCAATCCGCTTTACTTGTCTGCACTTGATTTGGATCTTCAGTCATGGATGACATAAATTTTCCAGTTGCTGTTAATAGGTACCGTGTCTCATACCACACTCAGCAACAGTTCATTGAGTTGACTGGCCTCCAACGTACCTGTCACCCATCACAATTAACTACACTCACTGTCACAAACAATTCCGTCCATCCACATCTGTGCTCAGTCACTCGGTCCCAGCTGTGATGTGCGTATGTCTTATTTGATGAACCCAGCTCAACGACAGGGCTCTTGCAGGACTGTTAAATACGCTGACCTGAACCAAATACAACAATGTTTAATCTGTTTACGAGCGGATTGAATTTACATGCCTTCTGCGTTCTCACAGGCTTCAGAGAGGCGCCGCAGTGCCACTCTGCGATTCTCTTCCTTTGAAAGCCGTCCCTTGTCCAGAAAAAAAAAAATAAAAAAAAATTTGCGACTGAAAAGATTCTCCTAGAATGCAGCGGAATAAACAATAGATGTGCTAATTATTACCACTGGTGTGGTAGACACGACACACGGCTGCACGGGGAGAATGTACACACTTGACCGTCTGCCTTGTTGCTATATTTAATATTTGTGCTGAGCCCAAGACAATGATTCTAGCAGGAATTAATATTTTAAATAAAGTGTGGTGATCCATAAATTTGAACTAACCAATCTGCTAAATAACCAGAAACCCATGTTCATTCAGTAGCTGACATAAAGTAGATTCTAAACTACTGCCGATATTCCAATACCTGATTAAGGAAATGTTTTTATTTCGGCAGGGGAGGGGATTAAAAAAAAAAGCCTTGAAATCTTACATGATTTATTAGTAGATCAAGATTTTAAGGTCACACAGCTTTTAAAAGCACAGAGGGAAATGTGTCGGACCCGGAAAATGTATATCTGTGTTTAAAAAGTATTTTCCTTAAAGTGCCCCTAAGAATTGTTCCTACCGTAGACAATTCACTCAGAGGCTGTTCTTTTGTTTTATAAGCATGCTTGACATTTCAATGCCTTTTTTTTTATGTTATGCTGTCATATATAGCTGTGCAAAAATTGCCAAATGAAAATGGTAGTATTTTGTAATTCATTTGTCCAAGCACAAGCAATTATGGAAGTCACAAGACAATGAGCAGTTAGAGCCTATAAATGCCTGCCTGAAATGAAAAGCACAGTGTGATACTCAAAGAGGTTATATTTACTGTTACTGAAACTTTCAGAACAATATTTTATAGGACAGAAACTACTGTCATCAAATTCTGTAGTCGGACTGGTCAGTAAATCAAGCGCACTGGCTCAGCGAGAGCTTTGAGAAGACCAGACATTGCCTACCTTCCTTTAACTGGCTTCCAGTAAAATCTAACGCTTTTTTAAAGCATTTAGCGTATCCACCCTCCCCCGTCTCAAATGCTGGACTTGCGGAAACAAAAGCTAGTTCCACATTTAAAGGTTTCCCACCTTCAGGAGTAAAGAAGAGCTGGGAAAAAGCAGAGAGGCTGCTGGTTGCCCCAGACTGGGTTGATGGTAGTTCTTGGGAAATCAGGTCCGAAGCCTCTCTCTCCAAGCTGACTTGCTGCCTTTTGGTTAAAGCAACAGGGGAATGGGATGCTGGTTTGTATGGTTATGGCACCCACCATGTAGGACAAAGGGACATGGACCGATCTAGTAGAGATGGTGTCAACCAAGTGCGCAAGGAAATGAGGTAGGTGTGGATATTCTTCACCTGGCAGATACTTCTTTTTGGACCAGACTATCCAGTGAAAGAGGAACTTGGTATCATGAGTCACTGAGTTTCACCTCACTGATGGTGCCACCCTGGGGCTACTGGAGTCAAGGAACAGTGATTTCTCTATCTTGTCTAATAGATGGAAGGGTTGATATCTACCACGGAGTGATGAGAGCAGTGTGAGATGGTGAGAAATGAGGTGTTGGTGTGGGTGATCAGTACATACAGGTGTTTTTCTGCTCCAGAGGCTGAGTGCCCACAGGCCGTAGCCTGCCTCTGCTGAAGCATAAAATTTTGCTACCTCTACCTGAACAAACAGAAAACATGCTGCTTTCTTCCACTGCAAAAATGGACTTAGAATCATAGAATCACCTAGGTTGGAAGAGACTTTTAAGGTCATCAAGTCCAACCATCAACCTAACACTGCCAAAACCACCACTAACCCATGCCTCCAGGGATGGCGACTCCACCACTGCCCTGGGCAGCCTGTTCCAATGCTTGACAACACTTTTGGTGAAGAAATTTTTCCTAATATCCAATCTAAACCTCCCCTGGTGCAACTTGAGGCTGTTTCCTCTTGTCCTATCGCTTGTTACTTGGGAGAAGAGACCGACCCCCACCTGGCTACAACCTCCTTTCAGGTAGTTGTAGAGAGCGAGAAGGTCTCCCCTCAGCCTTTTCTTCTCCAGGCTGAACAACCCCAGGTCCCTCAGCCACTCCTCACAGGACTTGTGCTCCAGACCCCTCACCAGCTCCGTTGCCCTTCTCTGGACACGCTCCAGCACCTCAATGTCTTTCTTGGCGTGAGAGGGCCAAAACTGAACACGGTATTTAAGGTGGAGCCCCACCAGTGCTGAGTACAGGGGGACAATCACTGCCTTAGTCCTGCTGGCCACACTATTCCTGATACAAGCCAAGATGCTGTTGGCCTTCTTGGCCACCTGGGCATACTGCTGGCTCATATTCTTAAAGAACAAGACTTAAAGAACAAGTGGAAAGCTGTAATGAAAACATATATGGACACATGTAGGGAAACGCTAAATCAAAGGGACCCTCAAGCCTTGTGAAGCTAGTGAAGACTTCTGCAGAAGCTGTCTCTCAGACATACTTCTACTTGTTAAGGGAAGGAGAGACATTTAAGGCTTGGTAAAGCTTTCACAGATTGCAAAGTTTTTTACCTCACGTTTTATTTTTCGAGATCCTCAAATGTATTACACGTTTCCTAAGAGATTCGGTATAACTGTAACGTCCTGGTTCATGGATCTTCTCTCTCAGATCATGCAACCATAGAATAAAAAATCACCGTGTGAAACAAATGATTGCTCACATAATTGAAATAGTGTATTCCAAATGTAGCACACTCTGCTGGGATTTCATAGCAGGCCAAAATGAGTTTTTAAAAACTGCTAGATAACCATTTGATAGAAACACCTTACACTGTTCATGAGAAGTTTCCAACAGAAAAACAGGCCATAATTCTTAACGGATTGTCAAGATTAGATACAACATCAGTGTTTTATGTGAAAAACAGCAGCAGAAGGAAAATATAACAAAAGTAAATTACAGGAATGCTAGCTCCACGTGTACCAAACAAGCTACCTTCAGTGGATCAAAGATACTTCAATGTATAGCACTTTTTATTCATTTTTATTTACAAAAACTTTGCAAATGGTTAATAAGCTGCGTTTAAGTGAACCTACCGAGTAGCTTATGAATTGTTAAAGAACACTTGGCCATCCACCAAGTTGTTTATAACCTGATTTAAGGTCACAGTTTTAAAATGTATAAATGCCCGTGTTGGTCTTCAATGCCATGCATATGTAGAACAGACAGTGCAACTGATAGAGAATTAAGGTGAGGCAGTTGTTACTTTCACCAACAAGAAAATATAGAATAGTGCAAGATTTTCTGAACTCTAGGTAGTAAGTGCTGAGAGAGAAGAGTGTGCAACCTATTTATCCCCTTCGTTTGTTTTAGTTGTCCCTGAACATGCTTTAAAACTGTGTTACAGGTTCATCGACATGGGATATTCGCTATTACAGATTTACTTGCTGTTACTGATCTCATTTAAAAGATGGTGCTTCCGCTGGCACGGTATCGGTGAAGCAGGAGCCACTGTGGTGGTTTGATTTTGAAACCTTTCCAAAATTAGCATGGTGTACATGGCTACGGCAAACTTAAGTTTTTCAATTCCTCTGTTTCTTGTCAGAATGAAGTCTATTTAATTCTTGATGGGTATCTAAGAGGAATTAAAATCCACAGAAAAGCACACGGCTTTGTATTTTTTCTTATTTAAATTACAACTATTATTTCAAAGTTAGAACTGGGGAATAGAAGAGAATAAAGTTACAGCTAGATTTTCTTAATTGGTCCCATTCAGTACAAACTGAGATATATAAAATGTAAATGCCATCATAGATCAGGCAAAAGTTTTATGATCTGACATTCCTTCTACTGCATGCACGTATAGAATGCATACTGTTTTCAGTCTTAAACAGCACTTCATTCTCACAATGCAAATGCAGATTTTCCATTGGAAAAACATAAATACAGCAGTGTTACTGAGATCTTATATGTAGTCCCATTGTAAGTTGGTATTGTTTAAAAGAAATATGTTATATTAGAAAGCAACTTTTCCAATATACTTGGCCCTTCTGCAGCATTCAGCATCCAAAAGCCTCTATAACAAGTGAGTTGATCTTCCATAACTAAATCTTAAAGATCTCACCCACACAAATCCTGATTTCTGTTAAACTTGAAATAGCCCAACAAGCCCAACTCTTACCTCTTATAAATAAGATGACATTAGGAAAGACTATGAAAAATAGGGACTTAAATTATTTTTCTAGGACATGATTCTTTACTGTCCATTTCAAAATCCTAGAGAAAAGGTGAAAAGGGGACTTTTGTGCATTCAAAGACCCAGCGTAAACTGGGGACAGAAGAAAGAAAAAATCTTATTAGCAGGTATCACAATATATTTAACTCCTGAAGCATTCATAGCCACTAACCTTGAGCTGCATACTATGGAATATCAGAAAGAAATTCTGTTGGTCACAACTCGCCTGCCAGTAGTAAAGAGCTGTCACATCTAATAGATTTCTCCTGCAATTTCGCATTAGTTAATAATATCAATAATTGCAGTTCAAAGGAGTTTACTAAAATGAGAGACATACAGTTGCCCCATCTGTTCCAGAATGGACAGGGAACATTTTGTTGATTTTATAGCATAAGTACAGCCTATGAGATCGAGCACTGTGTCACTGTTATTGAGGCCATCATAACGATGGACGGTGCGTTTCTGGGGATTACAAAACATGCTCGAATTCTGAGGTTGAGGTCAAAGATCTTGGGACTTCAGTCACCTGA
This sequence comes from Burhinus oedicnemus, assembly GCA_008921705.1. Classification (NCBI taxonomy): domain Eukaryota; kingdom Metazoa; phylum Chordata; class Aves; order Charadriiformes; family Burhinidae; genus Burhinus; species Burhinus oedicnemus. The sequence goes on from VFFE01009208.1 coordinate 2,346,979, forward strand.
AAGCCGCACTGTATACTCAAAATTTCATACAAAATTGAAATTATACTATAAATTGGACTAGGAGTTCATGTCCATAAATGCATTATTAACATAAATCCATTTCACGCTAATTATGCCTTTAGCTCATTTTGCACAACATACTGATGTTAGACATGATGCAAAGTAAATATCCAAAGGGAAGACTGCACTGTCCAGCTGGAGTAACTCTACTAGGGTTGAAAGTTGCTGCAAAAATGCAAAGATCTCTTTAGTAATTAAAAGCAAAGACTGGAAAACTATGCCCTGCAACAATAATAGTACTTAGACATAATATTAGAGGAATCATTATGAGATAGTTTGCAGAATAACTTCTTAAAATTGAACTGTCAATTAGCTCATAAAACCTATTTTCCTAGAGCAGATCAATCCAGTGGGAAAAAAAAAAAAGAAAAAATGTTCTAAAGAGAAAGGGCTTTTATTGCAGGTTTTAAAGGAAATGAAATGTCAGTGCTTCATACATCAGCATTCACTGTACATATATAATGCAAGGCATATTTATGGTGCAAGCCTATATGCAATACATAGATAACAATTAAAGGAATTAGATTAAGCTATAAGTTCTTGAAAACTAAAA
>VFFE01009208.1:2347611-2365250 GCA_008921705.1 Burhinus oedicnemus
AAAAAAAAAAAAAAAAAAAAAAAAAAGAAAGGTGTGATATTTGAAAGAGAAACAACCCAAACTTTTACCAGAGAATAAATGGTTTTTCAGATTACTCTTGGATTATACTTGTAAGAATTAGCAATGTTACCTCTTACTTTCCTGTGAAATTTTGCTTTCGTGTTCCCCCAGGTATAAATGCTCAGCGGCTGAAGATTTACAAACTTCCTCAGGAAGTACCTCAACCCAGAAATGCTCCCAGGTACAGAACTGTCCTTTTAAATGTTAGCGTCTTCTCTCAAAAACTTTTGGAAGCTTGACCCTGGGCAGCCATTGGCTGAGGCAAGCAGGCAATTGCGCCGCCACGCTTCTGTGGAAGGCTGGGCCAGGAGAGGGGAAGAAATTCCTTCAGGGCTTTTGCCAGGAGATAAGAGCCAAGAACTCATCCTCACGGCTGAGTAGGAAGGAGCAGCATAAACATTTCGATCTCGGGGCACCAGGTTATGAATTTATTTCCATTTCTGGACAGCTTTGCTTACTACTGTTACACGAGAAACAGAAATCCAACAAATTTACGGCGTGGGTGTTTATACAATAGTTAGCTGATTAACTGCTGAAACGGGGGATGATACGCAGAAGCTTCCAGTGACCACATTTCAGACAGAGGAAAGATGAAAAAGTATTTTTAGTTTTGTATGTGCACTCCTGACGAGTTCAGAATCTGTATTGCTGCAGTGTTTTTCAGGTTTTGCTTTGTTTTTTCAGGACAAGGGTGTATTTTTGATGTATTTGGGGCATATATCGCATGGGCGGGAGACAGAAAGCTAGATCCTCACAGATCCGCTGCTGATTGATATTCTTCCATTGTGTTCGGTGAGGTGGGATTTTGTGTTTCATTTGTGGTGGCGGTGGGGGGTGTTGCGGGTTTTTTTGGTATTTTTGGTATCAGACCATTGCACTGTGAAAACTACCTGCATATTTTTGGGAGCTGAACATATACTTCTACACTAACAGGTCCGTCTTCTGTTTCTCTTGAGCAAGGTCTTCAGAGGCTCTATTTTGCAGCACGAAACAATTTATTCTGTTTGTGATTCTCAATCTTTCAGGAAAATTTGTATGGAAAATGAGCAGGGAATACTCTTTTTCTTCTTTCAGTGATGCCCTAAGGAATATAAATTTGTTACAATAGCTCCTGACTCCAGTTCTGTTTCTCAGATGGTTTATCCAGCATTTCAGAAAATATCAGATGCAAATGATCTCAAAATAAAGTCAAGCTATTGTTCTTTGTAATTCTTGGATGCATTAAAGAAAGAACAGGTCCAAAGATAGATGACAGAAGTTTAACAGAACTATACTATAGGCTAAACTGCTGGAAATAAATGTGCAAACTGTACAATTATCGAACAATTAACTTTTTGGACTGCATTGTGATCTACCCTCAGGGTAAAATAGACCAAAACACCTGTTAAATAGCGTAAAATCTAATTTTACTTAATGGCCTTTATTTCCCTAATTTGCTTAGTTCTTGGGAAAAGCTGCGATCAGGAAAAATATTTTATTCCCAGTGTGGAATGAAGTGCCAATTTGTTCCAGTTCCCTTCAGTGTGTATAACGTACTTATGCACAAAGTGAAATTCATTTGCAGATGAACTGTGGAGCTCCAGGAAGTTGTTGCAGGAACTATGACACGCAAAAAAAAAAAAGCTTTTGCCTGGATGCGTGTGTGCTCCTGGAAGCCACCCTTTGACTTTTATCCGGGTGGATTCTAATGACTTAGACCAATAGAAGTCACAATGGATTATACCAACATCACAGAAATTATTCTCTGAATGTGCTCGAGTCCTTATCAGCTCTGAAATGTCCAAAAGGAACAGCAGACTCTTCCACACACAATATGCAAGATGTATGGAAGAGTATTTATATCTTCATTATAGATTTAATTTAGGTCGTAATATATTAGAAAGCAACTTTTCCAATATACTTGGCCCTTCTGCAGCATTCAGCATCCAAAAGCCTCTATAACAAGTGAGTTGATCTTCCATAACTAAATCTTAAAGATCTCACCCACACAAATCCTGATTTCTGTTAAACTTGAAATAGCCCAACAAGCCCAATTCTTACCTCTTACAAATAAGATGACATTAAGAAAGACTATGAAAAATAGGGACTTAAATTATTTTTCTAGGACATGATTCTTTACTGTCCATTTCAAAATCCTAGAGAAAAGGTGAAAAGGGGACTTTTGTGCATTCGAAGAAAAAAAAAAAAGGTGGAGAAGAAAAGAGGGGGTTTTCTTACCCCTTAAAGCTGTATGTATGAGAAATGTACGTGAAACACTTTTCATAAAAGCAGTGCTTCAGGGTAGACTATCCAAAAGACAAAAAAGAAAACCAGAAAAAGTGGGTGAATATTAAATCCGAGCTAGTTCTATATCTAGGACTTGCTAGTTATACGGGTATTTGGTAACTAATTAATGGCGAGACAGAGGGCATGGGTAACATGGATATTAAGTCATAACACCTGGGCTCAAATGGATAACGCAGGGGTAAGACATAACTAACAGAAGAAAACAAATCACATACAAATGAGTCCCAAATCATTCATCTGTAATAACAATTAAGTTCAATTCAGGGTTTATATTTCCCCACCCACCCACAAAGCTGACTTGAGATTATTTTTCTCCTTTTTTCAAAACAATTACATTCTATATTAGTTGAATTATATTATCACATAGAAATAAACACTTATACTCCCTAATGATGACAATCATTTTCTAGAGAACAAAAGGTTCAGTTGCTTTTGTTTTTTTTATATAAAATGTATCTTTGTTTATAATAATCAGCAATTAGTTCTGGCAATATCCCTGTGGCTCCCCTGCCAGCTGGAAGGAAAAACAATTATATAGTTGGCATTTCTTTTAGGACAGCAGCTTCAGAGTCACTGTAGAGGCAGTTCTTTTCATCTTTTGGATTTTTAAGAATTACCTTCCCAAAGAAAATGGGAAAATTTTCTCAGGAAATCATTTTCACCCTTTGTGGTTCAACCCAAAACCAAATGACACTTGACAGTCAGCAGGTGATGTTTCGATCAGAAAGTAATATATATATTTAGAAGAGAGTTTCAGAATGCTTGAAGGGTTTTACTAATGATTTCTGGTTAAATATGGAAAAGAGGGATGGGAGAGGTCGGAGGTCTGAGGAAAATTTGTATGAGTATGGATGTAAGTTATACCTTCCACTGAAGGAATCCCTGAATGCGAGCCCTCTTTCTATTGTATGTTTTAACTGATACCAGCTTTTGTGAGTAGCATTTTCTAGACGTAAAGTAAAAAGTAACAAATGTGAAGGAAAAAAGTTATGATCTAACCACCCTCAAAAAAGATAAAGGGATGAGATTTAAAAAAACCCAAACCCTGTAGAAAATTGTAACTGCTGTCGTTATTAGCTGGCTGATTTCTTTTTTGGCATCACAGTAGATCCTCAGGGAAGAACTGTGGGATGAAAACACAGTATGGTCTCTGGCATGGAAACAGGCAAAAATGTGATTGCTGAAAACGAGGGATACTGGAGGAACAAATCTGACATTGGTGTCTGGACTGAGGAGCTGGAGAGTATAATACAAGGTTACAGAGAATTGGGAAGGATGCAGAGAGAAAGCTTAAAAAGCATTATGCAGAAGAGAATGCTGAGGAATGATTCAAATGCGTACCAGGTAGTCAGAATTATGATGTATTTAGTCAGGAAAAGCACTTTTTATGAAAGGAAGTAAATACAACAGCCGTATTTTATACTAAATGGAAAAGATACTGTTTGTGGATAAAGCTAGGAAGTAACTAAAGGGCATGTGTAAGCTGAAGAAGGAGGGGAGAGGGCTAACAAGTGCACATTTAAAATTCAATGTACTATTACCCCCGCAGACTGACCTGTATCCAGTTTGTGCTGCCTGAACAGCATAGACGTGGGTTTAACAGAATGCCGCAGATTTTTAAGGTGTCAGATTGCAAAATAGGAGATGGCAGAAGAGAAGGAGAATAAAAAATATATAGTAAAGACAAGAGCAGAGAAGATGTATCTAAATCACTTGAAACAATCTGATCAATGTACTGTGAGCTGCGGCTGATCTAAAGAATGAACCGTCATAGTGGTAGAGACAATTTTGGCTTTGTACCCTTATTTAGTGATCTTTCCCTTTCAGATGGCAACCTGCTACAATTCCATTGGCAGTTCACAGGGATTGCTTTGTGCTCTTTCCTGCCTTCAAGCCCTTCTTTACGTCCACGGGCATGAAATTTTCAGTGTTTAACTTCAGAACTAAAAGAAAGAGAAGATTGCACATTAGGCACCTACATATCTTCACAAATCTGGCCCTAAGAAACAAACCTCACAGGTATTCCGTGCTACTTAACTTGTGCATGGAATTTTGGATTCAAAGACACATAGATATTTCTGGAAGTTTGCCCCATAGGCATACAACACGACACATCTCAAAACAGGTAATCAGTCATAATCTGTGGTCGTCTACCTGTTCTTTAAGAAGACTGGTTGTGAGTGAACTGTGGTCCACATGTCATAAAACCATAACAACACAGCTTTTTGTACAAATTCATAGGTCCTGTCAGGAAAAATTAGCTCAAACAACATTTCACACATGGCTAAATGGCCTTCACACGAGATCTTTAAACCCAAGAGAGGAGTGTGCTTGAGCTTTGCAATCACCCTTTGAAAGAATTTCACACAAAGGCTGTACATAAATATCATAGAATCACAGAATCATAGAATGGTTTGGGTTGGAAGGGACCTTAAAGACCATCCAGTTCCAACCTCCCCGGCATGGGCAGGGACACCTCCCACTAGACCAGGTTGCTCCAAGCCCCGTCCAACCTGGCCTTGAACACCTCCAGGGATGGGGCAGCCACAGCTTCTCTGGGCAACCTGGGCCAGGGTCTCACCACCCTCAGAGTGAAAAATTTCTTCCTGAGATCTAATCTAAATCTCCCCTCTTCCAGTTCAAAATCATTCCCCCTTGTCCTATCACTACACTCCCTGATAGAGTCCCTCTCCACCTTTTCTGTACCATAAACGTATACCCCCAGAATGGGGTACCTACCAAATTATTCTTCTAGTGAGAACGGCTGAATATGAGCCAATAAAAACAGTGCGGAGAAACCGCTCAGACAGTTTAGTGTTTTAATAATGCCTCTCCCCTCGCCTAACGCTCAGTGCGTTGACTGGTATTTTTATACTGGCCAGATCCCCAAATTAAAGCCTGGACCCAGCATCCAGCCTGCACGTTGGCAGGCGTTCCACCGCTTCAAAACAGATGTTCCAAGAATTGTACAGCCAGTTTTGCAGTTGTTTCTCCTCTCTCTGCTCCCCACCGCTTTTCTCACTCAAGTGTGTAATGAGTCAGTAGCTGATGATGTTCTGACAAGGGCAGAGCTTCTCCAGGTTTCCATGGGAGTTATATGCATAGAATATAGCTCAACGCAGAACCTTTACATAAATCCTTGTTAAAATGTGCCCAGAATAAGAGAAAAAAGGAGAACAAACCGTTACGAGCTGCATCATGTTCTGCATCCTGTCCTGTCCCATGCTTGTACTGTTGGTGAAGGTGTAGCAAAGAATTCATCCGCAGACCTCTCTCGGGTTTGGCCTTGAAACCAACATTCTGCCATTTCTCATTAGATAGGCTCTCCACTGTAATAAATTATATTGTTAATAAAGCCAGAAACACTAGGCCAATCAAAATTAGTGGCAGGATAAAATGACTAGGCAAAGGTTTAATTTGCTTCCAGAAAACATTTAACTGTCCAGATGTTTAGCCACAGATAATTAATATAGTCATTTGGGGTTTGAAGAATTGGCCAAAAAAATTGTCTGGGAAAATCTAGGAAGCATTTCTTAAACGTTCAGTTCAAGACTAGGCTCCAGCTGAGATGCATGGATTCATTCTAGCTTGTGTTCTCTCTGAATTCCTCCCTTTTTTGTCTCCGCAGTTTTTGTTTGTTTATTTGGGAAAAAACTCTGCATTATAAAACTCGGTATTATCCTTTTCTCTGTCTTATCCTTTACTCTGTATTTTCTTTTCCCTTTTTCTACTTGCTTTTCCCTTCTCCATCCAATTTCTGGCCACTTGTTCTTCCAAGAAGTCACTAACATTCATACATTTTTTCACTTCCTTTTCTTGCCACTCCCGATTTCCTTGGCTCCCTAGGCCAGAAGTTGTTTCTTTCCTGTTTACGGTGTATACTAGAGAGAAAAACACATTTTTGTGCAGTTAAAATGCTAAGTCAAAGAACATTTATACTTAAAAAGTTATGATTTCAAAACCCATTTCCCCTCTACAACTGCTAGAATTTTGACTGCTTTCTTAAAACCACTGAAAACCAAAAGAGGAGAGATCTTTAACTTAAAAAAATCATTTTGATCTGCTTTCGGGGATAATTAATTTTACAGAGCTCAATACAAATTAGCAATACTTACTTCACATCTACTTCCAACCTGATAACCAATAGAAAAGGGGAATAGACTGGGTGTATTCTCTTTTCGTTAGTACACTACCTGAATGGCATCCAGCAGTGCAAGTGTGGCACAATAAATAAAACATCAAAGGAAAGTACTGTCTTAACCACTTCTTTTTTTTTTTTTTCTTTTTTAAAAAAGGCTGAAATCTAGGACAGGAATAAAAAGTGCAGACACAAGTTTATTCCGCAGGATAAGAAAATTCAAAAAGACGACATGTCAGCATATAAAAGGTCATACTAACCTCGCAGATCATGTGCTTAACTTTGAATTAGAAGCTTACCTACCGCTCTCCTCGCAATCTTCTGTCACATGCTGTCTAGAAAACTACTGAACTTCCACAACCGTTGAAAATCACTGAACGGTTACAATAAGTTTTTATAGGGTCAAGAAGTGACTAACGCAATGTATTAAAAGTAACTAGTAACTATTAGGTACCTCAAAAAAGTAATCAGATTATGAAGCAATTTGACCAAAACAATAATAGTGAAACAAAGAAACCGAAAAAGGAAACTTTTGGGAGGATATTTGGTAGATATGGACAACCGTGTTCTAATTCTTCTTTAATAACTCAAGAGAAGATGAATCTTACCTCTAACAAAGTATTGGCTGCACACTGACAGGAATAAATTTGACGCCTGGCAGCAAAAGCATCTGCTAAGATCTACTTAAGGTTTTATAAATCTGTCTTGTGGTACAACTTTGCTATACCAGACTAACATAATAAAACAAAAAACTAGACTTCTGGCATTAAAACTAATTAGTAAGTAGAGTGAGGTTTGGGAAAGAGGCCCAGATGAGGTCAGCCGCATGGTAAAAAGTTTCTAAATATGTAAAGGACCTAAAAAGTAAGTAATGCAATGCCAATGGTTCTTTCAAGTTTTAGCAAAAAAACCCCTCACAATCACCTAAGTTTTATAGCTTTTGAAGGCAAGTAAAAACCAGCAACTTTTCTCAAGTTTGTATAAAATATCAATCCCTGCTGAGACTGTAGTAACCACAGTGACGGCTTTAAGAACCTTCTAGCCTTTGATCTCATCTCATTCCGGACAGCTATATAAAAACACTTTGATTCAACTAATGACTACTTTTCCCCAAAACAATTCAAAGGACCATCTGGATGTTCTCTAAACAGAATGGAGTGGAGGAAGATGCAGGATGGTGAGAAATGTATCAGAATGCAAAAGGGCTTAAATTATTAGAGAATAACATCCATCTTCAGAAAGGTGAGCGAAGGAAATACTGTATCGCTTTCACCTTCAAAATCTCCCCTGAATTGCACACCCAGGTTGCCACCCTGTTCTGAGGACAAAGGCTCCCTAGCAACGTTCTCAGTCATTTTTAAAAGTCTTCAGCTTCAGTACAGTCTTCCTGGCAGACCTGGGAAGGTAAAGCTCTCGGTTTACGTTCCTAAGTCCCAGAGGTTCTTGTATACTTCACTAATAGCGATATGTACTGTGAAATATTATAGATTCATCTCTCATGTTGCTTCTGAGAAGGAAAATTGTACCCTAGGCTTACCTTACTGTCGTAAGAACGGCCCAAAATTGTTCTTAGGAAGGCATTAAACTGTGATTGCAGCCTATGCTCGCTGATAACTAAGACAAAACTAGCAGAAAACAGACTTAGCAATGTATGTAATTATTTCAAGGATTTGTAAATCTGGTGGTCAAAGCCTCAGGCTTGGTATGACCTAGTTCATTTACTAGGTATTACCTAGTTCATTTACTAGGTATGACCTACTTCACAGCTTAATGTTGGAACAAAAGCCTCTTCCACAGTTGCATCTCTCATCTGCAATGATAAAACTTGAGTAGAGAGCTGGAAGAGAAGCAGACTTAAAGCTTTGCAGGTCAGCCACAGCGGGAAAGACATGCTGACACACACAAAACATGAGCACTTAGGGGAAGCCTTACTCATTGTACAAGTACTAATATATTACGTCGGAGTAGAAACTCTTATACTGGCGAGCACAAGCTCTCATAAGTCATTTATTGGAAGGAGTATGAGTAAATATTCAACAGCGTAAGAATATAGCGATGAGAAGGAAGAGAATCACTAAACAATGATCTCGGAGAACAAAGCAAAACTAAAGAAGGAATATTAACTGTGTGTCTTGGCCATTAATTTCCCAAACTACTGCTCCGCAAGGAGGTATATTTTAGAAAGCTGTTTGCAGAAACTGCACCAATTTTTCTTCCTCTGCTGATCTATGGAGTTTTTATTCAAAATATGCAAAACGAGAAAGAAGTTCAGATCAAAATCGAGAATGTTTCTTTCACATCAGCTTCACGTTCTTGGTTCATAATATTATATGTCTCTTCACGATGTATTCATTCCTTCCTCTCTAAGCCCTGCAGAAGGGCTAGAATTTCAGAAACTAGTAGGAATGTTATGCCTTTAGAAATAGACTTGTAAAAAGCTTCAGCCAGAAAAGAAAGAATTAGGAAAATAAACAGTCCAAAATTATTTGGTGCTGGCTGTGCCTATTATTAAAGGGAACACGAATAAGGGTCTTCTATTTACAACAGAATTTTTTTTAAAAGAGAGAGGTATATTTCTCTAGACATTGAGTTCTCTGCCTCTTTTTTTGTTTGTTGGTTTGTTTGTTCTTTGGTTTGTTTCTCTTCCCAGATGATATTTATTATTGATTGGAAAGATAAGGTTTTTAATGACAAACAAAGCAATGAAATCTTAAAGTCAACAGCTGACAGAAATGAACAAGCACAGCACAATGAATATATGAATAACAATTGGAGCTCTTATGTAGGGTTAGACTCTCTTACATGCTCAGGCTCAGGAAATGTATGATTACATCTCCCTGAGAGCGGCCGAGCAACCTCAGCAGCAATTTCTAGAACTCTTGCAAAGTATTAAGTTAGTGGGAAGTAAGTACACATGTACTTTTTCCCATCCGGCAAATAAAAACAAGTTGCCCGGGGACTTTCCAGCCAGTCACTCTAAAGACGTTGGTGAAACTTCAGAGGGATCACGGTGAAACTTGGCGCTTGTCACACATGAGCCCAGAATTACCATACTTTCCCCCCATCCTTTATCACTGCCCCCTAATAAGCTCCATTATTTCTGAATTAATGGGAAGGTGCTTAAAGACAAACTTCACAGGATTTAGCCCTAGGATTTGGCATTCCATTGTTATTTTAGTTCATTCCCACCGACTTTTTGAAGCTTTTTATTTTTTTTCACTGTGCCTCTTGCAGCAATAGTATTACCACTAATATTGTAAAATTCACTTCATATTTACCTTGTTTGTCTTTCTAGCTCTGCAGTGTTTGATTATGTCACAGTATGTATATGTTTATAGATAACAGTGTATGTGGAGGGAGGTAAAACATGGTTTTCTCATAATTTTTCAGCCTTCATTATATTTCTTATGTTACCAAATAATTCTGAAATTCTAATAGGACTATTGCTGGTTGTGTTACTGCTCAAAAGTGAGAAATTATTGCTAACTTTAAGTCAGTGTCTATCAGAATAGGCTTTAAATTCCAAAATATGCAAAGATTTTTAGGAAAATTACTGACAAACAAACTAGAGAAAAGCAGGAAGGAAAACACAGTTACTTCGCTGCTTTCAGTGCACTGAGCTAGTTTTCACAGAAGATATCTCAAAAAATGAATCTGGAGTTGCTCTAAATATTGCAAATAGTTACTCTTCTAGTACTGTCTCACAATATGTTACGATTTGAATGTTGTGACAAACCAGCCAGGGTCATAGCAAGAATACATATAAAAATAATAATAAAAAAAGACTATAATATTTAAAGTGTGTCTTTTAGGCAGAATGCTGCAGTTAGAGAATAACCCTAAAATTCTTGGTAACGGACTTATACGCAAAACCAGCTTTCCTTAGTCAAAGTTCAAACTGATCTTAAAAGCAGAGGTTTGACTCACAAAGCATTTGTCTTGCTACTCTTCTGAACTGCCGTGGCACTCAAAAACCAACCAAGCAAGACAAAACCAAAACCAAAACCAAAACCAAAACCAAAACCAAAACCAAAACCAAAACCAAAAACAAAAACAAAAACAAAAGGGGTTGAACTGGGTTTTCTGACCTCCATTTGGCCAAAGATATCCCAAAGGAAGCTTGAAAAATGTTAAAATGGCACATGCGCGAGTCATGTCTACACACCACTTGAAAAACTGCAGTCATACCTTGTGGTATCCTTGGCCAGACCCACGTTCTTTTTAAAGTAAAACTGAGGGGCATTTTTCCCCTCAAAAGCTTTATTTTAGGTGCACATCCCATCAGTGAGGAAACAACAGCTCGCCCTCCATAGGCCAGGTAGTCCGACAAATTCAGCCAATGCTTTACAGACACTTATTTGTAAGGAATATTCCTCATCAGTTTTACTCCGTCTCTCCCAAATCCTGTTGGAGGACATGTACTCTGACCCCCAGCCCAGTCATTAACTTACACACCCCTGCTATAAGACAGTGTTATGGCTTGAAAAACCCACAACAATTTATAGCTGTTCAGACAATTATTCTCTCACCCCATGACCCCTCCCCACCTGGGAAAGGAAATCGGGAAAAAAGCAAGGAAACCCGAGAGAGGAAATGCAAACAGATTTAATAGAATAAGACCAGATGATTAACACTAGTAACACTAAAGAACCTGTATTGATCCCGATACCAACATAAAATACACAAGGATTATACTAAGCCCATTCTATCCGCAGGAAGTCGTGCATTCCCAGCAGGGCACAGCAAATGTGGGATACTGCGAGCAGCTTAGGGAGGAAGGGAAGGGCTCGGGGATCTGGAACCGGGGCAAGAAGTTCTCAGGATTGCAGCCATCAAGGGAGAGAGAGCTTTGCAGCAAAGATTCTAATTTCTATTGAATGTGCCGTTCATGGTATGGAATAACCCTGTTGGCCAGCTTGGGTCAAGTGCCCGGGTCTCGCTCCTCCTCATCCCTGCACCTGGCCAGCTCGAAAACACTGAGACCTTGAAACCCACCCACCATAGCTGGCTGTAAAGTCAATATTTTCAAAAATTCAGACACCAGAGTCTTCTGGAAGTGCAGTTTTCCCAAGCATTAGCACCGAAATGAGTCCTGTGTCGCTCAAACCAGGACAGCCAGTTTAAACATTCCTCCAACAGCATAGCTTAATGCATACTCACTTGATAAAAAACCCGACATTTCCTAATCTTAGCAAAGCCATCAAAATGACACTCTTTGCTGGGATAAATCTCACCCTAAGTCGGTTGAGCTAGTTCACGGAACACAGGTCTAAAAAGGTCAATATGAAGTTCAGCTCAAAATTTTTAAGCTCTTGAGCAGTGTGTAGGTTTGGGTTTGCCCTTTGAGTCCGTGGTCAGCAGCCGAAGCCTCACACCCTTTCTCTCTACAAAATCTGGATAACACTTCTTGGACAATGGTATGTGGAAATAAAGGAAATGGAGAAAAAGGAATTAGGAGATGGGCTTCTCAACTCAAATGGTGGTGGGGACATTTCTATTTCCTAATAAACGTTCTCAAAAAGAGCTTAGGCTGGGTGCAAGCTGCCCCTCTAGTCCAGTAAGTGCTTATGGCACATCGCTTACAGCTTTCAGGTGAATCTAACTCCAGCACCATCCATCTTCATGCCAGCAACACTAATCCCTACTTCATTAGAAGGAAGACATCCCCTTTTCCTACTTTAGACAGACATGTTCTTATACCCCTATAAATACATTTTTTAAAGTGTGTATTTATTCTGATCAGTTCCAATAAAACTCCGCTTTCCTTCTTCTGTTGAGTTTTCATACAACATTTTGAACACGCTGGAGTATTGATTTGGGAACTGGAGCTTATTCGTGTATTGTACTCAGTCAATTTGGAAAGGTTTCTCTTTAACACAGCAAGAGTATTTGATGAATCAAGAATGTCTACAACTGGTGTAACCAAAAATCAAGAGATTTTAGTGTATTAGCTTCTGATAATATGAAAAACATTTTGGGTTACAAAGAAATGCATAACTGGAATCATTAATGTGAATAAACTGTACAAAGGTAATGCATTCACCGAATAACTCTCAACCTGCTCCTCCACAGATCAAGAGAAATTCCCCAGTTGTAATTTGTGCTATGAATTTAGTATTTGAATTTGTGGTATTTTAGTTGGCATTAGGGCAGTGACCTTTTTGTACTCAGGTCAGATAAAAAATTCAGAGGTGTCTTTACTATAAGAACATTCCTTTAATGTGATGGAATAAGAACCAGGATTATCTCTAAATCACTCATATAATGGTTTGGTAATTTTTTTCAGCAGTAAAAAAAGAAAAAAATATGGTATTTTAAAAACACAAATTTAAAATATATTTTTAACGTATATATAATATATTATTCATTAGAGCTACATTAACATTATATACGCAATAGAGGTCTTAAGGTGAATTTCACCTTTTTTGTTTTTCAGTTACTCAATAAAAACATCAATTTATCTTCATAAGATTCAGATTATACTGAAGTTTCATTTTAAAGGATTTCTTTGGACCTGCAAGGGATTTTACTGTCAGAAATTGAGAACAATCCCATGTAGCAAGTACAAGCCTGCTTATATATGGCTATATATGGCTATATATGAATAGATACGAGATCTAGTTTCGACTAATTCCACTGATTTCCAATAAAGGGCTACTGCATCCTCCTAGCTGCACTGCGCTGTTGAGTAAATGGGTCTCCTACTCAAGCTCTTACGTGATTCAGAGAAAATGGAATGGTTCCAATAGGAGAGGATATAAGCCAAACTTAGACTCAGTGTTGGGAAATCTAAAGCCAGGGATATTAGTGATAGAGTTCATCTTCCTACTTAGAAGGGTAGCAACGCCGTGCTAAGAATAAAGCAATATTTTTGCTACAATAATACTATAACCTGAAATAAATTGAAAAATCTATTTATTTTTTTGACCTTTCTCTGTGATAAAATGTCATGGTAACTATGATAATCATGTCATTACATATGTACAGATCATTTACTTCCTACAATGCCTGGGATTCTTTGCTTTTCAAACTGTTTTTGGTAATTGTAAAACAAATACCTAACATACACTCTGACAATAAAACGTAAGTTGTCCTGAAAGTCTTCTCTTTGCAAATTGTGCTCCAATAACGTTGAAGTGTAGCAGTAGTTTATTTCACTTTGTGGAACTGTATTGCGCTTTCTGGGAAGACAGGGTCCATCTTTCAGAGCTGGAAAATGTAATTCACAAATTTTTTACCAAAAGAACTTATTGCAAAAACTCTTCCTAAAGATGTTAAAAGTGCTACAGAGAGAGAGAGAAAAAAAAAAAAATCTTATGTTTTAGGGCTAATGAAACATAGTTAAACTTTGAATATTTTGTTCATTTATTTTCAATTTGGTTGTTTTAAAAACCTGTTTCATTCTCTGATTCAACCACAGAATTTCGCTAAAAATCAATTTTATTTTCTTTTTTCTGTCATCTCACACTAGCTTGTAATTTGTTATCATCAGCGAACAGGATTCTTCCCTTTCTAATTCTCCAGAAAAAGCACTTGACAGGACCTAAAGTAGAATTTTATTTAGCAGGTGGGAATCCTTGAAGGCTGGACTTTCTGAGCCGAGCTGATTCACTGTCGAGCAAAATAATTTAGTGCAACTGTTGTGGCAAAATTGCGACTACACTGAAGTTTATCAATACTTGCCGTCACAAAATTGTACAACTCCAACACAGGAAAATGTGCGGCATAGCTGCTTCGCCTCTGTTCACTGCCTGTTACTCTCAGCATTTGATGAATAAACTAAAACAAGGCAAAAGAATATAAAAGAAGACATCAGATGGTAGAGTACTTTTCCATTTCTTCTACGGACAAACGCTGGTACGAATGCTAATGAGCAAGCAGAGCATTCATGTTTCATGATAGGCAAGGTTTGAAAAAAAAAGATTTGGACTAAGGCAATACATAGGCAGTTTTTATTTTCAACTCAATGTTTTTCTTGTGTCATCTATGTAATTTTAAATTTGTCTTCTGTCTGAATTATGCAGGCTATTTGCCATACAAAATTGGTATTATCATTTAATCTTATCTCTCTATTCATTTGTAAAGTGCCTGTAAAAATGGCTCCTAAATGCGAGACTCTAGAGATCAATGATATAATAAGCAGAATAAACTATATTTCAATAAATCTCTTATTCTACAGAAAACTGCTTTTGATTTCACTGTACACTGAAAATTAAAGTCTAATTTCTGACTTCAGTACTTTAAAATGATATTTTTATATGTGTTAGGGATGTCTTTTCTTGGGTATCACAGTACAGCAACAAAAAAATATTAACCAAGTAATGATAAGGTTTTGTACTCAGTAATACAACTTGTTTCTTTTTTCTGTGTACAAATTATGAACAAATGTGTTCCTGTTTGAACTTTTGGAATCCTTTAGGAACTATGCCATTATCAACTCAGTTAAGGTGTTGGTCATATATTGAGTGTTTACTACAAATATCGTTGGAAATATTCTCTTTTGCTCTTATATTAGTAGACGGTATTTTTCCTGGGCTTGCTCTGGATGACTTCCAAGCTGCAGAGAGTTCAGAACAACTCCGTGACCTTTGGAGGGTAAGAGTTGTGCATGCATGTGTGTATGTCCATGTGTGCATTCACATGGCGGAAACGTTGCTTTTTCCCAGTCATTCTGGTGGCCAAAATGCGATTCACATCTTACCTTTGTAAAGAGAAAGGTTATGAGAATAAGTAATTACTGTTTAAGCAGTTGTGATGTTTTAGTATCTGCATAATATGATATATATGTAATTTCCTTAAATTCAATATTTAAGTGTAGTAACCAACTTTCCTTCTCTATATATGCTTGTTGTGCAAACTGTGCTATGAGGAAAGTTGATCCCAAAATATACCTTATTATCTTCTATGTTGTTGTTGTTGTTAAATTATCAAATTTAAAAAAGAATTGAGAGTTATATTCCATCTTCATAATCAGAAGGCAATTTTTTAAACTGATAGCAAAAGTCAAATCTTCCACCCACAAATGGCTTCTTCACAACCTGTGCCTTTTTCCCCGAGTTTGACAATGCTTTTGATATCGTTCTGTCATTCTCTCAGGCATGAAGACAGCAACACTGTTTACGTTTAGCATGAAATTCCCGCCTACAGAAACGCACAGGCTGTGCAAAGCAGGTTTTAAGTGGGTGGTAATTAATATAGCTGGATAGGGTTAATCTGTATGTAACAGGAAATTATCTTTCAACGGAGACATAGAGACTACCGCAGCCTGCCTTGACAGGCGTGGTGGGTTTTTGGGGCTTTTATCCCAAGTTGGAATTCTGTAAATGCATTCTCATGGTGACTGCTCTGTCTCTTAGCGTTGGAGAGCTTTCATCCGCCCAGGAAAAAATGTGCCTGCGGTAGCATTCTCTTCGCGTTAAGATGCCACGTGTGCTGAGCGAAGCACACGATAGTGACTGCATATTAGTGGAAGGCACTAAACCTGTAGAACAACACGGTGAGGACAAGCAGAGGACTGAGACACTGCTCTGAAACGTCTCGAGGGCTGAAAATTGTGGACTTAGTGTAGTGCAGGATTTCTACAGGATTCTGGAAGATGTTTAGTATGACTTCGGATGTTTCTACAGGGTTGTTTCTATAGGATGTTTCTGTGTTTTTCTATCTGAAAGCTGATTCTTGAGATAGGACTCAAGTTTATGAAGTCAAGTGGTTTAATTTCACTGTGCTACCTGGTGTAGCAGAACCCCAGTATGAACAAGTTTCCACCATTGTGTCATCAACCTGGTTTGGTAATAAGTGCCTCACTCCTTAATAAGATAAATGGGAAGGACAGCAGGTAGGTGTTTTAGAGAATCCATGAGTTTAAGCTCAAGTGTTACCCTTTGCCCAAAGATTACTGAAATATGTAAGCTAGTGTCATTTTTTTCTCCCAAGAAGATCTGCGGTATCAATGAGAGTTTCCATCAGCACAGCCAGAACTTACATAAAACTGGGAACCAAATCTGGATCACAAAAGTCCTAAGAGGCTGCACTCCATAATGCTGCAGCTGATATTCTATGTTCTCTTCTTTTGTAGAGCTAGCAAAATTCAGCTTTTTGTGAGTCATTCTATTCAAGATGAGAAAATGATGATTCAGTCAGGCATTACTCTCTTGATGAAATCCACTTTACAGATAAAATTTTGATTCCCTGAACACAGCAGAAATCAAACAATAAAGCAAAGTACTTTTGTCCACTGCTCTGAGATCTTTTTTAGGGAGTATGCACCTAAAAACTCTTCAGCTTCCTTTTTGGCTCAGGGCAAAGCTGTCTTTTCCTCATTGCTGTATGTGTATTTCTCAGAAAGCTGCACCCACTCCGTTGGTAAACTCCACATTCCTATTTTCCAAGTTGTTTTCCTGGCTCCCAGGTACAACTGCTGTGGCATATTGTAAGCAAAAAGTTTATCATGATATGGTTTACTATGTGGTACCACAAGCATGACTAAGGAGGGCAAGGCACCATGTCATGAGGGCAGAAGGTATGAATTTGACTTTGCCATTTAACCAGCACCTCCTGATTTTATGCCTTCAGACAAAACAGTGGCCAAAACCAGCATCTTCATTCCCTAGGTAACCTCTTCTTTGGACAGAGCTGTGTTCTTGGGTTGGAGTGACTTAGTGGTTTAACTATGTTCCTACTTATCCTGTCTTAAATGAAAGGTGGTGATTACAGCTGTCAGGCTGAGTGAGGTCTAACCTAAACATAGAAAACATGAGCAATGATTTGGCAGCAGATAGCTCATTAACACCGAACAAGATTTTCTTGTACACAAGCTGGCGCTGAGTTTCTTCCTAAAGGATTTTCTCTATCTATGTCAAGGCACTTTTCTTGCATGTCCAGACTAAGAGGCCTGAGGATCATTAGAGCACCAATATCCCTTGTGTAAATTTGGTATGTGAAATTTACTTCAGTATGGCAGTTTTCACCTTCACTTTCTCTTTATAAATGTTTGTAAGTCATGGAATCACGGAATCATAGAATACCAGGTTGGAAGGGACCTCAAGGATCATCTGGTCCAACCTTTCTTGGCACAAGCATGGGCTAGCTAAGACGGCCCAGCACCCTGTCCAGCTGAACCTTGTGTCCAGTGTTGGGGAATCCACCACTTCCCTGG